>OMOV01113532.1:0-18756 GCA_900312565.1 Beryx splendens | reverse complement strand
TGTTGTTTATTGATTATGTGACTGCTGATAGAAGTAGCAGGATGAATTCTGATGTGTAGGGCTATATCTGCTCAGATTCAGCCAAATGCTGCAAAACTGATAGAACGGCGCTTCACAGTGCAGATGGATAATGACCCAGAACATACTGCGAAAGCAACCCAAGAACTTCTCAAGGCAAAGAAATGGAGTATTCTTCAATGGCCAAGTCAGTCACCTGATCTCAACCCAATTGAGCATGCTTTTCACTTACTTAAGACACAACTGAAGGCAGACAGACCCACAAACAAGCAGCAACTGAAGGAGGCTGCAGTAAAGGCCTGGCAAAGCATCTCAAGGGAGAAAACTCAGCATTTGGTGATGTCCATGGGTGCCAGACTTCAGGCAGTCATTGACTGCAAAGGATTTTCCTCCAAATATTAAAAATAATCCTTATATTTACAATTGATTTAGTTTGTCCAATTAGTTTTGAGCCTCTGAAAACGGGACTATGTGTAAAAATGGCTGTAATTTCTAAACGGTTAATGTGATATTTTTGTTAAACCCCTTGAATTAAAGCTGAAAGTCTACACTTAAATCACATATTGACTGCTTCATTTCAAATCCATTGTGGTGGTGTACAGAGGCAAAATTACAAAAATTGTGTCACTGTCCAAATACTTAAAGACCTGATTGTAGCTCTGCGTGTACATAGGGAAAAGAAAGAAGACGACGAGACAATAAATACTGGCAATTTTAGAGAGTTGTTCAAACTCCTTTGGAAGTGCAATCCAGAGGTACCTAGATAATCTCCCAGAAACCTAAAATGGTCAGCCATGACATACAAAATGCCATGTACTGCATCCATCCTGCCAGCGTTCTACGGTATGCTTTTTGCCAGGGAGCACTGGTGCTACTGATTTGAAAAAAACATAAGAGACACAGCTAAATCTAGGAGCAGAAACTAGATATGGAAGCTTTGTTCCCCTTATAACAGTGTTCCAGACTGCCAATCAGAGAAGTTAGAACGTTTTATTCACTACACAAAACAAATTCCCTTTGGTTGTAAACAATGTTATCTCAAGTAAAATAAGTTGTCAAGAAGATCACAAAGGACTAAGTAGGCTATAACTGCCCTTCTGACAGTTATTCAAATCATATGTCCTTGTCCCAGCAGTTTTTAAAATTTTGCCTGCATCTCTACTTCTTGATATTATGATACTGCAGTGCAACAATGAGGCCAACAGCTGCATTAACCATTAGCCTGAAGACTAGGGGTGTAACGATACACTCAGCTCACGGTTCGGTACCATACACCAACCTGTCCTACGCTGACTCTTTGTCAAATCCCTTGGCGTTGCTATAACAATGCGTCTGTATAGGACGCATCGGGTGTTCCATAGACTCCATGGTAAAACCTCTTGCGGCATTGGACGCCTACAGCTTTCTCTCCTTGACCACAGAACACACAGTCTAGCCTGCAATTTCTACCCAAATAGGGGACTCTACATTGCTACATTTCTTTCCTTGAGCTCTTTGGTGCTAATATTGATTTTTGTTTTTTAATGTTTAGTATGGCTGTAGATCAATTTCGAGGCCAAACAGAAAAAAAATTGCTTGCATTTTGCCATTTGATGTCACCTGCTAGATAAAATTGGCTCATAACCTATATAACAAGTTATTTCAGTGGCATCTCAATAAACTGTATAAAAGATAGCACTTTATAACGACTGTATTTTTACCTCTACTTTACAATAAGCACAATTTAAATAGAAGAACGCAGCCGGGAGTTCTGTTTCTAAACGTTGCATAATCCGTTTCGTCATTGAACATACTCTTTCTGCCAGTGATGAAATCGCAGCAAAACAGCACCAACAATTTTTGGTTAGCTTGTCATTTTTTGGATTATATCCTCTTATAACATCAACCTTTTGGTTCAGACTGTGTTGCATCTTTGTAATATTGAGCAGTTTGCCTTTTCACAACCGTAATCTTGCCCCTGGAAAAACTACAGTTTGTCGCTGAGAACAGAGGTATCGTGCCACTTGAACTATAGAAGCCAGGTTAATTTAATGGAGTCTGCTATCTGCCCAATCATCACGGCACAACGGACTTCATTATCACAAGTTGGATTTATGTCTAAATTGTTCTTCTATGTCAAGGCAAGTAGTGGTCTGAACTTTGTAAAGGGGAATTCTTCAGCCATGATGCAGCATAAGACATGCGACAAACTAGCTCACTAAAAACGAGAGTGCGGATGTGTGGGCTATATGACAAGTTCAAAAGACAGCTCAGGTGACATGCACAGTCATCACTGAAAGTAACCTTTACGTCACTCCTCGTCAAATAACGTTTTGTTCATTGGTATGTGCCTGAGCGAGCTTACAGTACGATTTGACATGATTGTGTTGTAAATAAGCCTAGTTTAAGTCCTTGCAAGTTTAGATTGAACACCCATATTTAAATTGCTACTCGGGTCAAAATCTCCTCTCACACCAGTGCCCCTAAATTCAACCTCTCATTTGCATTTTTTAAAAACATAAGAGCAAATATAAGCATTTTGCTTGCACTTTAGAACCCTGCCTGCTGCCACCACGCATAAAATAACTGTACGAGTCAGAGTTCAAAGTTCTCTCTGGAACTTTCTATGCAGTACCAGCTGATGAATGCAAGAACATTTCAAAGAAGAAGCTGGTGGCTTTCTCTTTAAAGGTATAGGTAGAGGGAATCCATGAACAAGCGAGGTACTGGACATCTTGACACGGGAGATTACAGCAGAGGTGACTGCAGGAAAAAAATGATGCAAACTGTGGCACCTTTTGAGTTGGACAGAAACTTGTGTGTTGGATTTGGGTTTGATTGGACATAAGGGGGGTGTTGAAACCCTCTTAAAGGGCACTTTTCCTAACACGATCTACATGCATTGTCACTCTCACAGGCTTAAGGCTGGGGTTGCCAACTTTTGAGAAATTAGCAAGAATTTCCAAGTATGCAACAAAATGAGGCTTAGGTGCATGCAAGTGCATGTCAATTAAGAGGGGAAACTTAAATGTAAATATTTTATGCAAAATAAAGCACTGCTTGTTCTATCTAGTTGTTACTAAAACATTTGCCAGCAAAAATATTTTTTGTCACACATACCAACAGCTACCATTGTTTCTAAGCTATAGCTACCTAACACCAATTGACTGACTAACCTGAACGTGGGTCCTTCCTGATGAACAGGTCTTGTGCTGTGGGGAAAATAACTGGCTTCCTTACACAACAACTTCCAAGTCCCAGTATTCAGTGTGGATTATGGCTGTTTCACCTCATCCCTTTTGTGGATACATTTGCTTTCTCTCTGCAGTCTGCAGGGGGGTCAGGACTAGACTGAGCTATGCATGATTGACAGGCAGATAGGAACGGCTCCTTGCAGAGAGCTGTCCTGACTGGTTGTTAAAATTCACACGCCCTCAGATTTTGGAGTGGTTGGAGTGATTTTGGATGTAAAGAATATTTCACCAAATCTCACCAAAATGTCCTAAAAATAAATGTGTCTACCCCAGCTTCAACCTGTCCTGGCTGCTGTGGCAAGGACATCAGTTGATGCAGCCACTTTTTTGATACCATCACCTCACTGCACACCTTCATGGTTAACAGTCAACGACATGCATGGAATGAGAATATGACACAAGATGGAGCTCCAGGTCCTCATCAGTGAGTAAAGTGCTCACCCCATATGATGTCATATTTGAGATACTGTCAGAGTATGCACAAGGGGGAGGACAATTCGATGCACAGGGATTACTACAGCAGATGCCGACAATTAATAATTGCGATTCTTAATCAATATTTTGCAAAATAGTTGAGATGTCATTTTTGCAATAATTATGCAGCGAGACAGCAACATGCTGAACAGAAATTGTGTTGCCCATCATTTGGACCAAGCAGTGGATGCAACTGTAAGCAAGCTTGCACTTGTTTGGAAAGCCAAGCAGGTTGTTGAGGATGCACTGGCTGCTCTACCAACAAGTTTAGGAAAAATCCCATTTATCAACTTGTCCAATTGGTACTCAAAAAGTTAGGGGTCCCTAACACTGACATTTCCTCTCTCTTTCAACGTCAGTTGAGCAGTTGGCGGGGTAACTACTTAACACATTGCAGACACTGGGTCCCTTACGACAAGACAAATCAGAAAGAAAATGGTTCAATCACAACACCTGCCTCCCAGTGACGGCATCACTGTAGACATCAAAGAAAGACTCTAGACAGAATCTAAGTTGGGTTATGACCAGGCTAGATTTATAATGCATAGGGTCAATGGCAGCAAACAAATTAAGGGCTCCATAGACTCCATATTATATCCCATAATTCCGATCACTTATATTTTCAGTTAAATTAATTTATTGACCCTGAAGACACAGCTTAGAATTTAGAGTCAAGTCTCTATCAACATTAGTTTCATAATTATGGCTAAAAATGATAGTTGTCTAAAAGGCAAAAATCCCAGATCACCACCAACATCTAATTAAATGTCCCTTTCCACCAAAAGTTTGAGATATCCTGCTGACAAACAGACAGATAAGCTGTCAGGGGCAAAATCTAAACAACAACAAAAAACCTCTCTGGTGGAGGCAATAAAATAAATACATTTAATTTAAAAATAAATAAATAAATAATAAATCCAGGCCACCAAAGCTAGCTGACCTAGCCTAACACCACACCAAGCCAGCCAAATCAGACCACACTTGGAGGAGCAGGAAAGTATGATGCCTATACCAAAGGTGGTGAGAATGGAGTTGGCAGGAAGGCTAATAACACAGTGAAGCACATTGCTTTTGATTATTACTCAATTTGCTTGTTTAGGCTGCATCAACAGCTGTAAGCTGCGTGTTGCACAACACCAGCAATCTACCCGTTTTTTTGTCTTATTTGGTAGACATATTGTATTAACTTTTTTACTTTGTAAAAATAAACGATTTTGTAGCTACTGTAAATACTACAATATCCAGTCATTCTCTAATTGCAGGGCAACCTGGAATGCACACCTTTGCCAAAGGTAACAAGGGTGTAGCCTAACAAGTGAAATGTGAACACATCTGGCTGCACCATACCATTAGGCTATAACCACCCCAGTCACAACAGCACCCTCAGAATCAATCACTCAGCTGCAGTAGTACTGTCTTGGTAACTCCAAATAGAGATGAATTGTCCAAAACCAGATAAATATTGTTGTAAACTCTAAGGCAGGTTACATAGATTTTCAAACTTATAGTGGATGACGTTTTTAATAAAATATTGTGGAGCTTCCAATGAACAATCTGACACTTAGACGTGATTTTAGGCAACTCAACCACAGCCACAATACAGGGACTTGGAGAGGTCTACATGGCAGCCAGTTGCTTCACACAGTACCAAACTATCCGTGAAAAAACTTCTCTCGTTCCTCTTCTGGGGAATAATTTGGGAGGAGGCGCATTTTAAAATAGTCCCGCTTTGTAATTTTTGACCCGATGAAGTCGATAAGATACGCTGGGCAGCTGGCTAACAGTTACCTGGAGGCTATTGTACATTTGACGCTGTTATTGTTAGCTTTAGGCAGGTACGTTACATTCAACTACCTTGTCAGACGAGTGCAGACAAAAACGAAACCAGAGCATGCCATGAGCTCACCAAGAACGCACAGATCCACGGCGGAATTGTGGTTTATGACTCCAGAACCGTATTAGATAATCCAACACTAACGTTAGTTGACGTTATTCAGTAAGCTTGCTAGCTTAGTGGTTAGCACACAGCTAGCTAGCATTGCATAGCAATGGCTTCTCAACAACTGGACTCCAACCAGTCCCCTTACCTTCCGTGTTGCCCCTGCGTGATCCAGTTCACGGTCAATCCAGGCATCCTTTGTGCTTTGTCAGCTACATGGTCTTTGATTTAATCACTTCAATGCGTTCTTCCAAAGATATGCACCCTCGGTCGGTGTCAGTATGTAAGGAGAGCGAGTCACTTCCGACTATTTCCGTCTTCACTGAAAATACCGTTAGGTAGATTAAATTGCTTCTTTTTTCGGTTGGGACGCAGTGTCTCACGTTCAGACCAATGATATATTTTTGTCTGCGAGAGGCTTGTTCACTTTAGGCAAACAGCGTAACCTAAAGGTGCTGTGGACAGTGGCGTGAGATCCATCCATCTTTGTCTTCTTTGCGCATTTTCAGACAATGTGCCTGAATTTTTACGTGTATTACACAATTACAGCATTACAGCCAATAACAAGGTACGGGGACATTGGAAGAGCCCGCCCCTCCACGTTCTATGGCTGCCGCTGCCAGTTTCTGACGGATCCATATCACGACTCCTTCCGGGCGACCACGCTACGGTTGCCTCCTTGCTGCTGCTGCTGCTCCGCTTTGTGCTATGGCTGCCGGGCTGCACTGCGTGCACTACCAGACCCTGCGCTGGATCAGTGAACTCCTCAGTAGGAGTGGGGCTGTAGTGCTGCCATGTGCTATTTCAGCAGAAGTCTGTTGATGCTTCACAGAAACGATCAAAACCACCCCAGGCAGCCAATCATGTATGCTCATGTATGTCTGCTTGGCTAGATCTACCCTGGTTGGTTCTTAAGGGTTAATGATTTGCGTACTTACAACCTACCATTTTGGGAGCAAGAAACATGCTACAAGATGGCGCCACCTCTTCCCCTCATGTGCTGAGGGGGGCCAGACTAGAGCTATGGTTAAGTAGAAAAATACACCTTGTTCCAGGGAAATTTAAAGTAGCCTATATTGAAAAGCTGTCTTTTAACATGATGAGATCGGGATGGAATGGGATCTTATAACTTTCTCTGAAAGACTGTGATAAGACTGTTCCTTTCCTAGTGTATTCCTATCTGTTTTACTTTGCTTTTCCTTCCAAATATATATAGTTTTTGTATGAGGTCCTTGAATTTATTAGAATGTGCACAAACTTGTGCAAATTTTCAGAACAAGTCTGAGTAAATGAACATTTAAATCTGACATCCACAAGAGTAAAAAAGGTTCACTGAGGTAAAAGCATTGATGTTGCACTGGCTAGAGACTGCCCCCAATGGAGTCAACTACTCAGTGCAGTAACCCTGCACTGCAGAGACGTCAAACAGGTCCAGAAAATCATCTGACACCCCACTCATACTCTAGTCTCTAAATATCAGGGTTGGCCCCATAAATGTCGTTCATGACTATGCTTTTGTGTTCAATACAAACTGAGCAGTGGACTAGCCTTTAACCCCAAGACAAGGTCATGACTCCTGGTATGATAGATGGCTAATGCTAGATACACATTTCCTCATGCCACAGCAGTAATCTGAAGCTCACAGACGCGAGCTTGTGACTGGAATTTTGGTGGTTCAAATCCCCAGACTGGCTAGAAAATTTGGGGCTGGAGTTAGTGGAAAAATACACCTTCAAAAATGAAAATCGTTCTCCCCTCCCTTTACAATGTAGACAAATAACCCCCAACTGTGCTTGCACTGGGCAGTTCCTAGAGATGAGTGTGTATGTAACCCTCCCATCCTCTACATCTATTCCAGCTAGCTGTTGCATAAGAAAAAGAAAATGACTGCTGGAGTCCAAAATGTAATGGCTAACAGATGTTACTGGGTACCTGTAAGACTTGGTCTCAAAAGAAGTGGTCTCAGGTGGTCAAGTGCTCAGGTTCCCAACATAGTCAACGGTTAGGAAAGCAACTTCAAGTCTGGGATTCCCTTATACATCTTGCAAGGATGCATGTGACTAGACTGAGTGTTTTCAGAGTCAGTGGCACTGATGCGCTGCCATAAGAATCAATTGGAATGTAGTTTGGGGAAGAGAGCTTTTTTTTCTTTGGGGAGAGTGGTCTCTCCACTGTGGTTCATAATGTGGGCGCTTCAGTCTATGGTATTGTACATTGTGGTCATAACAAACTGAGCACTCCTGGCCACTGTGCCACTTGATTACTCAGATCTGTACTTTCTTGTCACTGAACGTAGAACTCAAGGATTATCACACAAGCTACTGCCAAGTAGCTGAGTGGTCGAGCAGACCCTCTATCAACACCCTCTACCGAATGACCCTCAGATGATCCCTCAGCCACTTTGCTAGCGGTGTCACTATGTCTTAGCATTGCAACCTACCAATACAACACAGTACACAAATCATGCTGTGTAGACAGCTTGGTGTGCCGACTAGACTGTTGCCAAATCTCTAATCAAAAGACAAAGGGAGCAAGTAATTTCTTTGGAACGTTTCAGTTAAGCGGCCTCTTATAGTGTCTAGTGGCTGAGTGTTTGGTTTGGGATTGGACCAATATATGTTAGAACAACTAACATCGTTTCTAGTAGTACTGGAGTGAGCAGACCAGCGTCCTCTTCAGGCCAAATAATTACGGAAGTGTGAAAACTGGTAGTGGGAAAACCATTTTCCAGTTTTCAAGCAGTATGTACAGGCAGTTTTGACAAACTGCCTGTACATACTGCGAGCAACTTAGTTGATGGGTCACCCTATTTTGGCCAATTGTGGGCATGAGAGGTTCTGATTGTATCTATGTAATGGTCTCATGCAGCTACAATGTTTTGACCAAGAAAAATAAGATGTTTTTTTCTGCTTTAGTATTGCCTTTCATAATGTTACATCGTTTTGATGAGTTAAAATAGCTAGCTAATTAGGTAGCATTAATCGATAAAATGAATAGAAAAAAATCAATAAACTTACTCAGTTTACCATTGACTTCAACAGTGGATGCAACTGTTCTCTTTGCCGTTGTTTTATTCACAGTGTCTTCAGGAGCTGCCAAAGAGCAGCATTTCCGATGTATATCCTATATGCAGGTTGACCTCCAAGACTCCAAAACTGGATGAAGGGTTTATAAGCTGTACACTTATTCATACATCTGCGACTACGAGGGTAGCTGTCTACTAGCTTGTGGCTAGCTATCTAGCTAGCTTACTACCTAACAAGAGAGTCTCACCCAGCAAGTTTCTGATTCATTATTGTTGTATGCCTACACACTCGCGTTGTCATTTTATTTTCACCAATATCGAACACAGACAGGCTGATAGGCGAAATCGGTATCAGGGCAGCCTGTCGCAGGGGGACCTGATCCCTGATTAGCCTATTCGTATTCTGAGAGGCTTGTTAAATATCATATTATATTTATCTGGTTAATATCAGATCCCTGAACTGGAATTGGAACTGCAATTGAAATTGAACAGACTAGCAATCCCTACTCTCAAGCTGTGTGGCTTCTCATTTTTCCTCATAGACCTGTGCTGCCCTGACACCGGTTTCGCTGATCCGGTCTGGCCTCAAAATAAACAGCAGATTGCACTCACAGTCGTCAACCTGTCTGTTCAATACTGGTGAAAATAAAATTACAATGTGATTATATAGGCATACATAGCAATAATGAATCAGAAACTTGCTGAGTTAGACAGTTACAGTGAGCTAGCTACATAGCTAGCCACAAGCCAGTAGACAGCTACCCTTATACTCGCAGATGTATGAAGAAGTGTACAGCTTAAACCTTTCATCCAGTTTTGGAGTCTTGGAGGTCAACCTGCATACGATATAGGCTACATCGGAAATGTTCATCTTTGGCAGCTCCTGAAAAGACTGTGAATAAAACAACGGCATATCCACACTTAGCTTCTACAACAATGAGTTTTCGGTAAAGCGAAACTGAACCAGAAACTAGTAAATCTGTTTTAACAGAAAGCGGAAGTAAGTTGCGTATAAGGCATATTGTTCATAAAACAAAGTCACATCAGTAAGGAAACAAGGAAGCAAGAAAATCTCATCTTCATGGCTGATGACCACAAAAAGTTAATCTGTGGCCAACCAATCTGTGGACAAGCTTGTTGACCTGGTTGCTTTGCTCTATAGGAAATTAATGGACTTCTTTTTACTTGTTGATCATTTTGCTTGCAGTGTGAGCGAGTACAGGGAAATTACACTTCTCTGTCGAACTGCCGTCGCAGCACAAGCGTAGGTGCCTATGGCGGTCCAAGCAATTATGGTGCTGCGTCTATGATTGAGCAATACACCACCAAACCACTAGACAGCAGTAACATGCTTTGTTAACACGGAAGTAATAACAGAAGCATTAGTAGCGTTTACATTCTGAAGCTTGTGCTGTGGGATATTTCTCACCATGAATTCAGTGACATCTGATATCAATCTTTATAATTTGGGGATGAAGTGTTCTACAAATGAATATATTTGCAGCCCCCCTCAGTTCATCTCTCTCTTCTGTCTGCTTCATTGTCTTCACTATTGGCGGACAGCAACCGGATACAGGTAGGAGGAAATATGAAGCGGGCCAATCACAGTTGTTGCCCCCTATACGTGTACTCACTTTTTTGGAGAGGTGCATAAGCTACAGCGGCACCCTGTGCGGGCGACTCCGTACCAATGGCGTAGCTACGGAGTGGTTTGACGTGGAAGTATAATTTCCCCTTTACACTAACAACAAATTGGTGGCAACTTTTTATAGAGAACATTTTGAGGTAAAAGTGGGACTGTGTAGTATTTTGAAATAGCTGCTCAAGTTTGTGTATAGAGCATGCCAGAATGCCTGAATTTTGACATGTTTGCTCAGGAGATTAACTAGAAATTGCTGCAGCAACCTCAAACACAAAGTACTGTAGATTTTTGAGCCCAAAGAATATGTTCATTACGACTGGCTGAGTTTTTGGACAGCAGATGTGAACTGGGTAAGAATATTTGAGAGATTGGCTGTCATTTGAATATGCTGTCTGCTAAGGAATATCCATATTGCAGTGTAGGGACATTGCCTTGCATGGCAATTCCCTTGCACATGATCATTTTATTGTCAACACTGCAAGTGGGGAAATTTGTGTGTACCTGTGCAACAGTCAACATAAGATGGTGGTGGAAACCATTACCATGGCTGCAGAACTGTAGCACATAACTTATAAGTCAGCTTGAGCAAGGGGATTTTGTACTACCTGATAAATACATGTTGTTCTATGGATAATTGCTATGGCAATGTACTTCTCATGAAATACACAAATGCACAACTGCAGTGTTAGAATATTTGACCAACAAGGAGACCAGAGTTTGCTGGTAGTGTGGATGCACCACGTATTTGAAAAGACAACATCCAGATGTGCCTAAGGACAGTGCTGATGACAAAAGGGATCTCAGGTTGGCTGCAAGTGTGGTCAGGCAGGGATTTATTATAAAGGGCAACATTGCAAATGTGGAATGTGAAGTTAAGGTGGATTCCTGAATACAGATGTTAATGGTGCACAAGAAAAATGGGGAGATGCTGAAGGATGCCTAATCAACTTGCTCAGGCCCTACTATACTGAGAACTTAACTACCATGAAGGAGGTGTTTTTTTCAATGAACAGATCACAGCTCACTTTGTTGGCTCAGTAACTTCAAACTACCAGAGAACCAGCTAGCCAGAGGGTTAGAACTACTACTCCAGTTTCAGCCTGACATAGTTCACCATCCAGCTAGACTGCATAGTAAATGCAGGTGGTGTACCACAAATTGAAAAAATAAAAAGCCATTCATAGAGTGCCAAGTTAACTGATCAAGGGTGTGGTACAGTAACATGACAGCGATCTCAGATGAGACAGAAGAGGTCACTATTGCACGTTTAGTGAACGCTAACTCTCAAGCTTCAACAAAGATGGCCTTTCTCTTGTGTACAATGACAAAACTGTTGGCTATTTATGAGAAACTCAGGAAAAATCTGGCCAAGATTTTACTAGTTGAGCTGGCATAAAGATGATATCAGTGTAGGATGTGTGCCATGCACAAAGTGAAAAGTTACCCCCCACACTCTGTCACAGGCCACCCATTTGAAGATATTATACGAGTATGCATGTCTTAACTAATCAGAGGTAGGGACTATCACGTAGACTTCAAAGGACCCTTCAGTATACTGAGAAAACTGTCAGATGTGCTATATAACAATGTAGCGGATCCTGTAACACAACAGGCTGAAGCCATACCCTGCAGCGATGGCCATTAACACCCATGCAAGTCATGGAGTGGACTCCTGGCTTTGACTATTGACTAGTGCTGGTCAAGGAAATCGTACTAGCTTGCCCTCTGGAGGAAAGAATTGTTCTCTGGAAGAAATGGAAAAACCTACATTGACAAAGAGCACATAGACATAGGAAACACATAATTCTAATGCATTGCCCATTTTACCTGTAAGGGAAGACCCATGTATCCGCCAAAGCATGGCTTCACAGGGGTCAAATGGCTATGCCACAGAAAGATTTGTAATGTTCATGGTTATTGCTCTTGGGTGTTATGAAGAGGTGGAAAGCACCTTTTAGTAAAACTGTATTTTATTCTTATGCTGCTGGTGGTTTATTATTTTTTTTCTATTTATTTTGTTGGCCATCATCATCATGTACTAATGTCTTTGTTATTGAGATGCTGTGATACAGGGAATCACCTGGCTATGAGTTATTTCTTCCAGATGCTTAATAGAGTTGGTAACCTAGTTACTTGTACTTGTGCCAGACGGGAGCAAACAAAATGAGTGTGTTAGTAGCCTTTAGACATAAGGAAAGATGATTTTGAAACAGTAATGCAGAGGAGAGAAAGCTCTGTCAATCTCAGACTAGCAGGGGTACACTCCCATTTCTGGGAAGACAATCTGATCTCAATAGCAGACTTTGCCTTAAACAAAGGCCTTCAATGAAATCCTTCTGTGAATAAACCACCTCCAAATCACACACAAACCAGCAAGGCCTATTGGGATACAATGCTATTCTTACACAACAAACAGCAACTGTAACTACTTCTGCTTCATCTCACCAAACAAGAACACACTCATGACCAATAGTATCTACCCGTACAAGCAAACCCAAGAGGAAACAACAAAGACAATCAAGATTCAGTACATTTCCCGACATCCCAGCCAGTCTGCTAGCTGGGACACATACACTCACCTAACACTTTATTAGGAACACCTTAGTAATCCTGGGTAGGTATCTGCTTTCAGCTCAATGTCAACCGGCTACCAAAGTGCCATCCGCCTCCAGGCTGGACGTGTTGCTTTCTGAGATGCTTTTCTGCTCCCCACAGCTGTAAAGAGCTTATCTGAGTTACTGAAGCCTTTCTGTCATCTCCAACCAGTCTGGCCATTCTCCTCTGACTTCTCTCATCACAAGGCATTTCCGTCCACAGAACCACCGCTCACTGATGTTTTTTGTTTTTCGCACCGTTAAGTGTAAACTCTTGAGGCTGCTGTGCATGAAAATCCCAGGAGATCAGCAGTTTCAGAAATACTCAAAGCAGCCTGTCTGGCACCAACAGCCATGCCACCGTCAAAGTCACTGAGATCACATTTTTTCCCCATTCTGATGTTTGATGTGAACATTAACTGAAGCTGCTGACCTGTATCTACATGATCTTATGCATTGCACTGCTGCCACATGATTGGCTAAATGGATAATTTCATAAATAAGCAGGTGTACAGGTGTTCCTAAGTGCTCGGTGAGCATATAGAGTCAGGCCAACGGACCTGAGCATCAGATCAAACCAGCAAAAACGTTAAGCAATCAATCAACAACCTAGGAGCTATAAAAATACAAAAATCAACTCAGCATTTTCCTGAATCAAGTCTGTACCGAGTATGGCACTGGTCAGCCCTTTTCATGAAGACCAGTTTTTCTTTAAAAATTCTTTGTGAATCTCCAACCATACAATTATCAGCCGTGGAGCCATTTTACCAGATGCTAGCTCTAAAATTAGCTAAGCTAACAACCACCAGTCTGGTCATGCTATCATAAATGTGTTTAAACACATTTGCAGAGTTTACAGAACAAATATTCCTACATAAGGTTAGGTTCAAGTTTTAAGACTAGAGATTTTCACACTGCAAATTTTTTTCCATGGGTTTTTCCTGACTAACTAGCCGCTAGCCACTAATTGCAAAAAAGAGTGCTGAAGACTGCGATTCATAGGGGCTGGATACCAGGCTAGACTTTAACCCTATTCTCATCTCATTCTGAGGTGAGCATTTACCTACTAATTTTGTAAAATGCAAAGTAAGTAACATTTAATTCTATTAGAACCACATTGAGAACAGAACAGGGCAGCCATCATTCTGGAATGATATGATGGTTGAGTGTTCCAATGTATATTTAACCTTAGGGGGCGATCACACCGAGAAGCGTCGCTACAGACGGGGCCCGTCAAAAATGCCCCGGCAGACCGCGTCGGGCAAAACAGCTTGGTGCGCCTGTGGAGGAGGGCTGTGTCTGAGACCGGGTTAAAGACCGCTAATATCGGCTTTTCTTGTGTTTGCCACTGTCCCACCATTCCCACATCAAATGGCATCATAACTGGAAGGAAACCCTGCCTTTTGTTTGATTTGATTGGTTGCCTGGCCCAAGGATGTCATTGACGAGCGGTGCGACTCCACACCTTGCGCTAGAAAAACATGGCACGCGGCACAAGAGAGGAGCGTGTGCCGGGTGCACCATATCATAGGAAAACAATGGTTTTATTGGCGACACGTTTCTAGCGATGCTTCTCGGTGTGATCGCCCCCTTAGGTTAACAAAAGCAGTGTGAACCCCTTGCCTTGGACTACAGCAAAAACCCAGTTAATCAAGTGATCATGAAACAGGACTAAACCAACCCAGGCCAAAGTGCCAACTCATGGTGAGCCTAAAATTTTATTTTTCACCGGCAGATAGAGTATTCCATTTTCAACACAAGCATAGCCTCTACTGAACAGCAGCCACTCTGTAAGGAAGGTTCAAGAATCAGTGATGCAAAACATATTTTGCATTTATGAATAACACTTCTAACGATTGTTAGGCCAGCAGAGAATTGGTGGCTGAGGGTTCACCTATAACTAATTCTCATTTTTTTCTCATACACCCATTCAATATGCATGCCACTCACTTCATGCATCCCATCACAACTCCAATCTCCCCTGGCTGTAGTCAGTGCAGTGCACAACCATGGGCTATTATCTTCTGTCTGCATCCAAGCCAAACATATTACAAGTTCCATACATGCTACCACTGTCCATTGGACCATATGAGTAAAGATTTTGAAGCACTGATGGAGTAATCATGTAATTGGAAAAGCCAGTATAACTCACTCCACTGTTAGAAATACAGCATGCTTTCCAATTGGCTTGTTTGGTAAAAAAGAAAAAGAAAAGAAAAAGCAGTCTTCTATTTTGTCAAGATACAGAACTTGAGGGTTCCAAACAGGCAACAGGACCATGATCAGATGGCAAGTCTGTTGCAATGTGTGGAATGTTGCTGCGGTAACAATAATGGAGAAGCCAGTTAAAAGCACTCTGGTTGTCCACATCCAGGCTGCTCTTTTGAATTGCTCAACTGACAGCAGGAGTGTCTTCTGCAGATGGGCACAGGACTTGGGGGGGTTGAGGCTGAGAAGAGCACTCACTCCAAGAGGAAGCTGTAGGCCTTGCTTGCATGGATGACACATGCAACACATTGTCTCACCTTCCCCAGTTCTGCATATATGCCTGCACATGGTGTACGTGCACTACTCTGTGAAAAGACTTCTACAAGCTGATACTTGATATTGGATATCCTCATTTTATTTAAAACAGTCTGGCATATCACTGACTTCAAAGGAACGACACCAGATGGTTCAAGTGTAACTTGATTGGGCAATTACATGACTACTTTTCTTGATGGTACCCATGCCAGGTGTATCAGGGTGTATAGCAGGTTAGGACAATGCTGCAACCAACATCCTATGAGACCTTATAAGACCATTTTGCCACAAAGTACATTGTCAAGAGGAATGAAAGTGACATCTTGAGACCATTTTTGACGACTCCATCATGTAGGCCTAATTGCAGTACCGGTATTAAATCAATCACTTCTGAAGTAAACAAAGTTCTTCACCAACAGCACCCCAAAATCCTGTAAGAGAAGCCTAAAGGCATTGTTATGATTTGTAACATTGTGGCAAGCATCACACACATCTCTCTGAAATACTTGTTTCTTCCCCCTGCATTTCCCTCGGTGCACAAAAGGTACACCGATTACTCTCAAACCATGGAGGACCCTTTTGGTTACTAAATTTGGAATGAAAGTGAAATTATATGATGAACAATGTGGGAAAGTCACCTGAAATACATTGCAATTACATTAACAAAAATGCTAGGTGTACATACTGCCAAAAAGCAATAAACACAAATTTGATACCAGACAGTAATTACTTTGTACAGCTTTAATGGCACTCTTAAAATCTACTCAATGACATTAAATTCAAAAGGATGGGATGCATCATCAGAATATCAAATCACATTATATTGTCAGAAATCATCTGAAAGTTAAATGTAGGCAAAATACATGAACATGATTACGTAACAGAATAGGTGGCCGCTCAAAAGACACCGTAAAGCAAGGCAATTATCTTTAGCAAACAAGATTTAATCAACTACATTTGCTGGT
This sequence comes from Beryx splendens, assembly GCA_900312565.1. NCBI lineage: Eukaryota > Metazoa > Chordata > Actinopteri > Beryciformes > Berycidae > Beryx > Beryx splendens. Next base: position 2,343 of record OMOV01113532.1, on the reverse strand, counting down.
GAAAGAATACTAGGTTTGAACACTACTCCACAGTTTTACCCAAGCCAGATTGGTATAAGTTCCATCCATATTTTTCAATGCCGCTGTTTTCTAAAACAGATTTGATTGAACATTATTTCCACACAACAAAACATGTTTATCTCAAAATTTATTTGGTACACTCCCAACACATACTTCTTGGTCCCCATTGGATTTATGACAAATTAATAATGTCTTGACAAAGAAAAAGTGTAAAAAAAACCCCAAAACTTTCAAACTTTCATACTCGAACTTTTACAGCCATTTATTTTGACCTATACAGTTATTTGCATTTGTAAAATTCAAACCCACTCACAACTCAACAGAGAATGATTCTTGGCAATAACAGTTGTTATTTAGTCGGTCAACAAAAAGAACAGATCAGGACCAACACTGTAGTTACCCAGAGTTTTCTGAGCCATGAGAAATCTGGTGTTGAAGAAATGTCTCCAAGCATGAGAATGTCTCAGTGCACTCAGTGCATTCGTAAAGAGCCTCTGCAGAGGTATCTTTATCATCCCGGGTATGGTCCATATAGTCATCTTCTATATCCTCTGCAGTACCCTTTTCAAGGACAGGGTCCTGATTGGCACCAGTGGTGGGAGATGTTTGTCCCACATCAGCTTCTCTTGTGCTTGGGTGATTTTGAAGGTGAAGCTCCAGGGAAGAGGAATTCCTGAAGTGAGCAGGACATTGGGGGCACTTATGTGATTCACTAGGTTCCTTTTTGTGGTAGCGCAAGTGCCTTTGGTAGACACATAACAATCCAAATCTCTTCCCACATTCCTGACACTTGTAGTTTACCCTAGTCTTAGAAGCTTGTTTTCCTGTTTGCTTTCCCTTTTGAGGTTCTTCTTCTAATGCCGTTTGTTCATTGTCTGAAGAGCTCTTGGATTTCCCTTCCTTAAAAGCATTCAGGGCAGAACCATTTTGGGGAGTTGTATGTAATGCCATGTGTTTCAACCCTGGTTTCTTTTCCAATTCAAGCTTGTGATACATGGCTATATGCCTTCTCACGTCACAGCGCTGTGGAAAATGTCTACCACAGAACACACAAGTGTGCATAGTGCCCTTATGGTATCTCATGTGCCGTGATAAACTACTAGAATGATTAAATACACGGTGGCAATGTTTGCAAGGATGCAGTTTGGCATTAGGATTACCCCTTCTTCCACGTCTACCTTTAGTTCCCACTCTTCGCTTAAATGTTCTTTGTGATTCTTGATTCAGCTGATCTATTTCTTCTTGAGTTTGATGTGTGAGATGATGCTCCTTTAGGGCTGTTAACTTTTGGAAACGATCCCCACATAAACCACATCTGTATGGTGTAAAAGTGGATTCAGCATCAATTGCATTACTAGTATCTTTAAGGGCTTTACTATCCAGATTCTTCACATCAACAGCTGTGCCATTGCTGTGACAGTTTTCATGTGGTGTATCTTCTAGCTTCTTAGAGTTCACTTCAATTTCTGATGCAAAGGAAACCCCAGGTTCTTTTCCCTTGCAATGGTAGAGTGAGTGTGTCTGAAAATCTGACAGCCAGAAAAAATTCAACCTGCACTTCTTACAAGGATATGTTTTCTCAACCCTTTTCTCCTGATTATTCTCAGATTTCCCCAAGGTTTTAACCTTGGGGGACAGGTGATATTCTTTCTGATGAGCATTCAGTACATCCACTTTGAGGAATCGCTTACCACAATGTCCACAGCAGTAAAATCGTTCATATGCATGGTCTTGTAGGTGCCTCTTTAGGTGCTCTCTACCTTCCAAGATCTTACAGCACAAAGTACACTTGTAACCTCGCTCTGTGTTTCGATATTGCTGGTGACGATGTAAACTCTGCTGGCTGTTAAATGATCTGCTACATATTTCACAACGGTAATGGCCCTGACGAGATTTGTCCAAGTTCAAGCCAGCCTCTGTTGGTTTTGCCCTGAAGACATCTCTATAAGGAGAGGGATGTGGTGGAACAGTTGGAGACACTGATTTGATAGGGGGTGGGAAATGTGATGGCAGGGCACCAGGAGATATTGGTTTGGCAGAGGAGGAATTTGACTGGGCAAAGCCATTTATAACTGTCAGTATACCATTTTCCTGTAGCACATATTCTCGAGGGACTTCAAATCCATTGGATGAGCCATCTAAGGGAAATGACTCCAAAGGTCCATGAATGGCCATGTGCGTCAACACGTTTGGGTATTGGCTGAAACCATCGCCACACTCAGTGCAGATGAAGGCACTGGATTCTCCACTACGCAGTTTTGAGGCGACATTAGCAACTGAGTGTGGCGATGGTTTCAGCCAATACCCAAACGTGTTGACGCA
>OMOV01113524.1:0-10977 GCA_900312565.1 Beryx splendens | reverse complement strand
TCCGATTCGCACCAAACCAGGTAGACGCGTGTAGGGTGGGACAAGGTAGAACGCTTTTGATTTGGACCCGATCCGTCCATAGGTGGCGCTACAGCGCCCAACTGAAAACTTTAAACAAGTGTAGCAGAGGGGCACTAGGACCCTGCAGAGGCCAGAAGCCAATCTGGTAGAGCCAGGAGAAGGATAAGTGGGCTGATTGGCAGCAGGTGAGACTGCAGACTTCACTCTCCTCAGACAAGGTCCATTGTGTGTGCTCTCCAGCGGTGACTGTTTTAGACTCCCTGTGGCTCTGGTAAGGTGAACCTTTGGGGTTTTTTGTAGTGTTTTATATTCATTTTAGTATTTTACTTGTTAGGGCATTGTAGGGGTGCATGCACCCTGAGGTATTTGTATTTTTGGTGTGGGTGGACTACGGACTTGTTTTAGAGCTGGAACTAGAACTCGTATCATTATCAAACCATTTTCAAGGTTACCAAGCCTGACTATAAACTGATCGTATCAGTCATTTGTCACAACTAATGGCGGACATCGTCCCACTGCCTACACACACACTCTCTCTCTCTCTCTTTCTCTCTCTCTCTCTCTCTGTTTCTCTCGCTCTCTCTCTCTCTCGCTCGCTCTCTCTCTCTCTCTCGCTCTCGCTCTCTCTCGCTCTCTGTTTTTTTCCAGACCATTTGAGTGATCTGCCATCTAATCCTTATATTTGGGTCAGGCTAGAGAATTCTGAATCTAGGCTACAGAGATAGGATCTGAGTCAGATCAGAGTTTTCTGTAAACTAGATATTGTCACTGAAGAAATGAGTGACTGCAAACAAACAGATAACTAGAAAAAAAACACACCAGCACACCTCTAACTGTAAACTGTACTTTAAGATCTAGAAAACTATGCAGAAATACATGGTGCTGCATGTGAAGAGTTCATTTTGAAAGCACGCATCCATTTTGGGGAAAAAGTAATCAAATATCAATATCAAATGCCTGAAGTCCATCTATCACCTCTGTTTTCACTAATTTTGTGAGACTTGGATTACCTTCCTTTTTTTTTGTTTTTCAGTTATTTGTGTACCATGTATTTTTGTACTGTTCATCACAGAGTGAGAGTAGGTGCCCCTTTCAAATGGTGGGACTCTGATTTTTCAAACAAAATTCCTAATTTCCACAACCCGTAAACATCTTTCATCATCTTCATGTGTTTCACCAAACAGGCTCCTGCATTGATTTGTGAGATGTGACAAAAAAAAAAACCCACCCCATCCTACCTGCCCTCTCACCTTATAACATGGGTCATGGGTCACGGTTAATGACACAATATAAAGTATGATGCCAGTAAGAGGCTTATGGGGCTGTTGCATTTCAAAAATCGTGTTCTCGCAGCAGCAGGCCCTGGGCAGGTGCAGTTGCTGTTTGCATTGCAGAGATAATGGAGAGATGCCAGCTTAAAGGATTAATAACTCACTGCAATATAAACTGACTGCTTTGTCTTCCCACTGTTCATTTCATTTTCAACTCAGCTCTTGATTTACAGAATGTGAGTGAGCTTGCATTGTATATACTGTATATGGATAGATGACTAAGCCAAAAAATATCCATGGAAAAAACAGTGGCAGCACTCCAAAAAAAAGTATGTGCATGATGCAGTTTGGTATATGACATGTATATAATTTAGTATGGTATATGGTAGGTAAAGCCCTTTGAGACAAGCTTGCAATAAACGGAAATGTAAATATACTTGACTCGTCTCTTTCCCCTTAGGGAAAAATATCCACTATTGAAATTCTGAAAATCAAAAGGCCTCAACAGCAACCCCCAAAAGGCAAGAGGGAAAGTGTAGTCTAATGCAGAGAGCTTGTGAGGAGGATAAACCCTGCTTTCCTCCTTTGGGGTGGGTCTTATAAACATTTTAATGGGTTTTATTTTCTTCCCCGAAGGCCTGTGATTGGTCAATATATGTAATATATCCCCTTGATGGAGAATATCCCCCGTTACCAACCAACAATCAGAATATATTATTGACAAAATGTATGTCCAATCAGTGAGTGTAGGATTTTCTAACTGTCTCACACAGGATGTGAATTTTCAAACATAAATCTCGAAACTCCCTCTGGGAATGTTGTTCCATTTCATCTCGGTCAACACACCAGTTTATGGGTCAGCCTCATGGAAAGGGTGTGAGGTGTCAAGGAGATGGTATAGCTTTTAGCGTATATTGTAAGGAGTAATTGCACAGTAGAAGAAAAAAAGCTGACAGAAGCCTCTGCGTCTGAGAGGACAGAAGCTACCTTGAGCTATGTCACAAACTGAGCGGAGTAAGGATGATGGTGTCCCTTACCCTAATGATATTACGCATGCCTTGAGACCTCCTCCTCCTGAGTGCAGCCCTGGGGGAGAGTACTCGGGTGTGCGAAGACCCCTGAGGTGGAAGCGCACTGGGGATTGTCAGTGTGAAAGGGGTGATGTACGCCAGGTGTGACTGCAGATGCAATCGATACAGGAGACACCTCAAGAGCTTATGTCAGCCCAGCAGGGCCTCCCTGTGCCCCTAGATCCTTGGGAGCCAGTGGCCAAGCAACCTCGGTGTCATACTGATGAATTGTCTGTTGCAGTATCTGACCACTTGGACCAACTGTTAGACCTTAAAGAGTCTGACCTTGAGGGGCAGTCAATAGCTGTGGTTACATGAGACATTTCATTCTGAATGAAATCATTCCAAAGGAAGATTGCCACGCAAGTGTTTACATGAGTGCTACATATAACGGATCACATTAAGACGTGCGTTTACATGCTCCACAGTATGTAATCAGAATAAAAGTTTCTGACATGCGCAAAACACCAAATCCAGCACTCTTAAAGGTATAGTTTGGATTTTTTTGAAGTGGGGTTGTATGAGGTACTTATCGATAGTCACTGTATTAACTACAGTAGATGGCGGTTTGGAGATGCAGAGAGTAGTACCCGCACAGAAGCAAAGCAATTTACTGCTGTGGAGAGGGTCAGCAACAAAAAACGTATTTTAGCCACCTAAAAGAAGGCCCACCAAAAAAAAACTATCAGTTTAAGTGTATGCTATATTAACAACATTTTCAGCACTTTAACTTGCCGTCAGAGAGCCCTTTCCTTTGGCACTACATTTTCTCAACTGTAGAACTTCCGTATTCCTACGCATGCCGCGCACTGTATTACGCTGCAGATCAGCTGTTTGGGTCAGAAAGTGCTGTTGCGGCATAATACAGTTCGCGGTATGCATTCAGTTAGAAATAATGCAGGGAGGAATAGTACAAACAGAATGGATGACCCTATAAGGTAATCCTATCTGATGTCACCTAGAGCCGAAAGTAGAAAAAACCATTGGAAACCTAGTGTTCACAGCAGTCCGTGCTCTGCTGCTGTGCTCACGGGGATAACTTTCACATACGTTTACCTCATTATTTGAAACTTTTAATATGTATATAACATGTTTAATATGAACATCCGACATTGTAACATTATATATATGACACAAAATAAAGAAAAGCATAATAGGTCCCCTTTAAAAAAAAAAAAGTATATTATTTTCTGAACCTTTTTATATACACACACTAAACACTATTAGGAACACCTGTATACCTGCTTATTCATGCAATTATCCATTCAGACAATCATGTGGCAGCAGTGCAATGCATAAGACCATGCAGGTACAGCTCAGCAGCTTCTGTTCATGTTCACATCAAGCATCAGAATGTTGACAAGATGGGCTGCTTTGAGTATTTCTGAAACTGCTGATCTCCTGGGATTTTCACGCACAACAGTCTGTAGAGTTTACACACAGAATGGTGTGAAAAACAAAAAAACATCCAGTGAGCGGCCGTTCTGCAGGTGGAAACGCCTTGTTGATGAGAGAGGTCAGAGGAGAATGGCCAGACTGGTTGGAGCTGACAGAAAGGCGACAGTAACTCAGATAAATCCTCTTTACAGCTGTGGTGAGCAGAAAAGCATCTCAGAATGAACAACACGTCGAACCTTGAGGCGGATGTCACTTTGGTAGCCAGTTGACACTGAGCTGAAAGCTGATACCTACCCAGTGTTAGCAGTGGCGTGCACAGCCATTTTGGGGGGCAGGTGTTCAAGTGAAAAAAAGGGCACCTCTCATATTTTTGTATTGAAAAAAAATAGTTACAAATTACAGCTACAGTTGTGAAAAACAAGAAAAACATAATGTATGTCAAAAAAATGTATGTGTTAGTTTTATTCTCTTTCTCTTTTTTATGTTTGTATTGAAAAATTGCTTAATAAAATATAAGAAAAAAAATTTGTGGACCTATATAAGAGATTTCAATAAAATTAGATGAACAGTTAAACTTTGAAATGTGAGCTTGTAAAGGCCCGGACAGCTGTCCCTGAACATGACTCTGCTCTGGACTGACCTTTCTTCTTCATCATCTGTGATGGGCCCAGGTTCTGTATCAGCTGGCAAACCATCTCCCTCATCCTCCTTGCTGGTAGATGGCCTGATCCAAGTCAGCAGAGAGCTGCTTCCCTGGGCTGCCTGCTGTAGCTCCTTTTCTTTCTGTTTTTTAATCTTTCTTTTCTTGGCATTATGCTGCAATTGGTAAATGAGAAAAATCAGTGTTGTGCAAGATAATTAAGTGTTAATCTCCCTAAAATAGACAAACAGTATGATATATTTATTTGGGTAAGACTGCTTAGTGAGAGAGTCAGTGCATTTCAACAGTAAGCCTCACCAGACTAGCCAGTCAATGGCCCTCAGTTTCCCTCGCCAAAATTTTGCTTAACTTTCTCGACGAGCTACAATGACAGGGTTGCCTTAGGTCTTCAGGTTTCATATATGCCCACACGCGCGGAGTTTAAGAGGGCAGGTGGCCTGTTTTGAGGCTGTATTGAAATGTTTTAATAGTGGTCTAATTTCACAACAGTGAGAAACAATGTCGAGTAAAAATTGTTTGGCGACTGGCTTAGGGCAAACACTATCGTTAGGTTACCTGGCTGGCTGGCTGTCAGTGTCATGTCACCAAAAGGCAGGGAGAAGTGGATTCTGATGCTGTGCGCTCGGTTTGTGCACCTCAGCTGCGTCAATAAGAAAGTCGAAAAGGGAGGGGCAGGGGGAGGCCCATGAGGTGCAGTCTCGCGGCAGAATTACAACTCAAATGCAATTTTCGGGCATTATTACACGCTTTTATTGAGAATTGATGCCATGGATCACATTAAAAACTTTAAATATAAAATAAGAAAAAGAAATGAATAAAAAATGTAATTTCAAAAAGGTCAGAGGGCAAAGGGGCAGGTGCTTGAGCATCAGCTCTATCTGCACGTCTATGAGTGTTAGTAAGGTGTTCCTAATAAAGTGTTCAGTGAGTGTATGTTAAAGGAATAGTTTAAATTAAAAAACAAAAATTCTGTCATTATCTACTCATTCTCATGCCAGTACAAACTCAGGTGAGTGTTTTTTCTTCATACAACTTACCTGGAGTTCTCCAGGCTCGCTGCTGGAGGAGCTTCTTCCAGTGAATGGGGTCTTTTGAGAGCTGGACGTTCTGCTTCAAAAAGGGCAATAAATGTCCATAAGATTACGCCATAAAGCTCACGTAGTATAATCAAAGTCTTCAGATGCCTGACTATCGCTCTATGAGTCTAAAAAAACTTAATTTGACCCATTATTTCATGAAAATCCGTGTCACTTTATCAATCTAGGAGGTGCCACAACCTCAGTTACCAATTTTTAATAATTCTAATCATTCAATGTCTGTCCATCCTGCCCATTGTTCTGGTGAGGATAATAACTCTGAAAGCCAGGGCGCTGCACCTGTGGCGACCAGCAGCAACAGTCGATCTGTTTGTCTCTGTCATTTTCGACTGTTTTCTTCCGTTTTTGTCCGTTTTATCTGACATGAACTGTATCCGTCTGATCCTACTGGACTAATGTGTAACCATGAAGACGGTGAATATTTACTGTGGATGCTACGTCCTGGCCTTTTTGACATTTTGCCAGATGACAATTGTGCTGGGCCTGTCTGAGCCAAACAATCACCGCATTCTATATAGTCGGGAATTTCTTCTACAGTGCCAAGACGCAGAGCCTGCAGAAATTGTACAACAACTCTGTGATATTCCTTGCGAAGTTCTTTGGCAGGATCAGCTGTTTGGATATCCTGAAACTAAGACTATACGGAAGAGGGGGAGGAAAGGAGGCTGCATAGACAGCAATTTCGTCGTATTCTCCTACCCTCAATTATTTTGGCGAATACACAGTCACTTCGTAATAAGGTGGATAAGCTGCAGGCAAATGTTAAATTCCTGTCAGAGTACAGGAATGCCTGCATACTGGCGATTACTGAGAGGTGGCTGAAGGACTACGACTTTGATACGGATTTGGAGATCGATGGCTTTGGAATACCTGTGCGTTTGGAGCGGGACGCACAGCAGACCAGTAAAGTGCAGGGTGTCGGGGTGTGCTTGTATATAAACAAGCGGTGGTGTAAAACTGTTGTGGTGAGAGAGACTATTTGTAATCAGGATATCGAACTGCTATCTGTTTTGCTAAGACCCTTCTGTCGACCTCGAGAGTTCCCCCAGCTGTTCATAACTGTTGTTTACATTCATCCCAAAGCCAATATGGACTTGGCCACAGAGACTATTATTGAAGTTGTACAGCGCTTGCAGTCTATTGCCCCAGATGCACCCAACTTGATTATGGGAGATTTTAATCAGTGTACATTCAAAAGGGCTTCAGGTAACTTCTACCAGTATGTCACCTGTCCGATGCGGCACTCCAAGGTCCTTGATTTGTGCTACGGCTCCATTAAGGGGGCATATAAGTCCATTGCTAAAGCACTTCGGATCACAATGCAGTCTCCCTTGTCCCAACTTACAAAACTGTTCTAAAGAGGGGCAAAAGTGAGCGTAGGATGGTTCCCATCTGGACAGAGGATTCCATTGCAACTCTTCAGGGTTATTTTGACTGTACCGATTGGGATGTCTTCAAAAGCTCCTGCAGTGATCTAGATGAACTGACCGACACTGTCACTAGTTATATGACATTCTGTGAAGAATCAGTTATCTCATGTAAACTGTGTACAGTGTTTGCAAACAATAAACCTTGGATTACAAAGTCAGTTAAATATGCTCTGAATCAGAAAATGATCTGCTTTTACCGAGGTGATTCCGCTCAGAGCAGTGGCAGCTAGAGATGTGAAAAGGGAAATTAGGAAAGCTAAGCTGAGATATAAAGACAGAGCAGAAAATTGACTAAGTAAAGGAAACTCACGTTCTGCATGGGAGAGTATTATGTCAATGGTGGGGATGGAGAAAAAAGGGAAGAAAGCTATATAATCTGACAAAGCTGATGGGCTGCTGGCTGAAGATCTAAATCACTTTTTACGTTTTGATGTACATGATTCTAAAGATGAACACCTTGCTTTTAGGAGTAATGCCGGAGCCTCTAACAGTAGTCTTGTTATTGATGAGGAGGTAGTGCTGAAATCTCTCTTGCAGACTAAGGAGAGGAAAAGTCCTGGCCCATTGGTGGCAGGCTATTAAAGAACTGTGCCAGGCAACTTTGTGGCATCCTGTCTATTATATTTCAGCTGTCACTCCAACAGAGGAGGGTCCCAAAAATGTGGAAGGACTCTACTGTAGTTCCAGTTGCCAAAGTTAAGGCTCCTAAATCATTAAATGACTATCACCCTGTGGCCCTTACTTGTCTGACTATGAAGGCCTTCGCGAGGATTGTCAGGAATGAGGTCCTTGCCATGACTGAAGACAAACTTGATCCCTTACAGTTTGCATACAGAGCTAAGAGGGGGGGTAGAGGATGCCACCACTACCCTCCTTAACTTAGTATTAAAGCACCTTGAAGGTACTAAGACCCATGCTAGGTTGCTTTTTATTGACTTCTCTTCTGCTTTTAATTGTATTCAACCCCACATTCTTGCACAAAGGCTCACATGTAATTTTAATTTGTATTTTAATATTGTTTGCTGTCTTGTGGACTTCTTAACTGACCGTTCTCAGAGGGTGAGAGTAAATGGGGCCCTCTCTGGTGCTCTTAAATCTTCTACTGTTTCGCCTCAAGGGTGTGTCCTCTCACCCCTGCCATTTGTGTTGTACACTAATGACTGAGCCACCATGAGTCCAGACACATGTTATTAAATTTGCAGATGATTCTGTTGTACTGAGCCTTTTAAAGGATTGTGAGACCTGCCATGGCCCAATGAGTTTGCACGCTGGTGTAACAAATCTTTTCTTAATCTCAATGTGTCTAAGACCAAAGAAATGGCCATTGATTTTTGCAGGGGAGTTGCTGCCCCCCCACCTACCCCTATTAATGGTGAGTAGGTAGAGGTGGTAAAGCAGTATAAATACCTGGGGACAATTTTAGATGATGATCTATGCTTTGAACCTAATGTGAAGGCAATTGTAAGTAAAGGTCATCAACATGTATTCTTTTTGAGGAAGCTCTGTATTTTTAATGTGGAGAAGTCCCTTATGAAAATGTTCTATTCATCCTGCATTGAGTCCATTCTTACTTTTGCTCTCATCTGCTGGTTCAGTAATCTGAATCGGAGAGAAAAGAACCTGTTAAGAGGAATTGTGAAGTTGTGCTCTAAAATCACTGGCACTGACCTCAATGACCTTAGTTATATCTACCAGAAGAGAGTTACCAAGAAAGCTCAGGATATTCTTCATGAGCCCCTGCACCCTCTTTTCTCTGAGTTTTCCCTTCTTCCCTCTGGGCGTAGGTTCAGGCTCCCTAAATGTAGCAGTAACAGATTCCGGCGCTCTTTTATCCCTGAGGCAATCCGCAGATTGAATGCGTAGGCTAACTGCAGTTAGGCGTGTGGAACAAGGGCCTGTTCCCTACTTATTCATACTGTGGGTAGGACGTAGGCCTACAGATTTCTTGTCAGCATAAACTGATACTGTGTCATATTGTCTGTGTTTTTGTGATACGTGATTATGTTTCTCTGATGTTGTTAATGTATTGTAACTGCTTGCTGTGAACCAAATTGCCCCATTGGGGACAATAAAGATTTCTACTACTACTACTCCAACTGGTTGCTCCAGACTGGCCCCAGCAGGTATGAATAGCAGATATGAAGCAGGTGTGCGGCCTGTGGCATCTCCCAGTCGGGGCAGACATGCGGTCACAGGCTCAGGGCCAGCTGTGGCATCCAAATCCAGGGATTTATCGCCTGCACGTATGGCCCCTGAACAGGGGCTGCTTTGGGACCTAGACCCTACACTTCTAAACACTGTGGGCTTCCAAGGCTTCCTCAACAAGGGCCCTATATGCAGGGAGATGGGACAGGTTTAGTCACTGGTGCGGCTCCAGGGAGCCAAATCCAATGCTGTGTGATGTACCTGTTGTTGTGACATTTCTTCAGTCCTGTTTTGATAAAGGGCTGGCTGATTCAACCTTGAATTACTGAGACTATAAAAAGAGATATTTATTTACGAAACCTTTATGTAACAAGGTAAGTCAATTGAGAACCAATTCTTATTTACAGTATACAAGTCTTTCAAATAATCATTGTGGTAAAGGTAAATCAATAACATGGTCAAAAAACTATCTCAAAATGAATGGAAATGAATGTGATTAATGTGGTTTATTTACCTAAAACTGATGAAGAAAACCAATAATAAATACAGATAAATAAGGGGGACTTCTAATCCTAATTATTCACTACCATCAAAAGGAAAACACTGGGTATAAACCAGGATACTTGTAATTAAATAATAATGTGGTAAATTGTCGTAAAACATTAAATATGACAGCTTAATGTGGCTTAATGATCTAAAATTAAGGTATAATGATCTAAAATTATTCCAAGTGTACTTGAACATAAGATCTTGTAATAAGAAGAACTGACAAACATATTTTTAATAAATGATCAATGTCCAAATTTAGGCAAAATCGAGGGCTTGACTGTGACCTTTCATCATAAATATGCGACAAACTGCAGCCAGCAGATCGTAACACATGGATTCCCTGAGAAAACTGGAGCCAATGGGTTAACGTGGTTGGCATTGGAATTGGAAATTCGATAATTAATGCATCATCAGTTTTAGATAATTAAACACATTAAGCCACACTAAGATCATTAATTTCCATTCACTTTCAACTGGGGATCTTGTCATAGTTATTTGACCATGTTGCTGATTTAGTTTTGGCTGGACCGCAGCAGCAGGCCAGCCCTATAAACGCCTGTCACTGACTGACTGACTGACTGACTGACTGAGTGATGAAGTTACACCATTGGACAGCCGTGGCACACCCACACACGGTCCAGCCATATACTAGGTTTTGACCTAGTCTTGTTAACTGAACATTTCACCACAGCATCTCCTTGTATAAATTCAGACTTTGATGATTTAAAAAAAAAATGTTTCCCTATTTTTTTCTAGACATTTTTTCCCCCATTTCAGTATTGGCTCATTAACCACGTTAAGCCCCCTTTTTGTCATTTTTTCACTATATTAATTCATTAAAAAATGATGTAAATTTACTTTTTCTTTTCACCATTGCTAGTTCATATTTTTTCATCAACATTAAAAAAAAAATGTGTCTTGTTAAGCGATTTCCACATTAAGCCTTTTAGAATGTCTCCTCTGGGGCGCCCGGGTAGTCGAGTGGTCTATTCCCTCGCCTCCAACACAGGGGTTCGCTGGTTCGCTGGTTCGCGCCCCCGTGTTACTGCCGGCTTGGTCGGGCGTCGCTACAGACACAATTGGCCGTGTCTGCGGGTGGGAAGCCGGATAGGGATTTGTGTCCTGGTCGCTGCACTAGCGCCTCCTCTGGTCGGTCGGGGCGCCTGTTCGGAGGGGGGAGGAAGCGGGGGGAATAGCGTGTTCCTCTGCATGCGCTAAGTCCTCCCGGTGAAGCTCCTTGCTGTTGGGTGAAAAGAAGCGGCTGGCTGACTCCACGTGTATCGGAGGAGGCACGTGCGTGAGTCTCTCCCTCCCCAGATCGACAGAGGGGGCGGA
>OMOV01113523.1:0-12510 GCA_900312565.1 Beryx splendens | reverse complement strand
CGCAGAAGTTATTATGTTGTTTTTATATTTACCTCAACAAGAGGTGTGTGTGTGTGTGTGTGTGTGTGTGTGTGTGTGTGTGTGTGTGTGTGTGTGTGTGTGTATACGTGTGTGAAATATCTCAAAATACAATATAATCATAATGTGTTATATTGTACATAATTATGACTACAGCTAGGCTATATGTAGGTGTGATTAAAAAAGATTAAAAACCACTGCTCTAAATTATGTCAAAACACACTAATCCAGTGCTAATTTCTATGAATAAGTCATCAAATACTTTAAGGCAGTGAGCATAACTAAACACCATTTGAATAAAGCAGATCTGGGAATCAAAATGCCTACACTGTTTATTGAAGGCTCGTGCTCCGCCTTCACGGATGTGTTGGGGTAATCCGGAGTGGACATGGACACGAGTGTTGAGCCAGATTAGCAAGATAGTGAAACGAGATTGTGATCCGTGACGCGAGACACTGATGCATGACGGTGTCCATAGAGCCAGGGTAGCAAGACAGTGATCCATCATCCCTAGATGTCATCCAGCCAGGATCGGTAGCGATTACAGTTCCGACATTTCATGTCGTGGCTAACTAATAGCTGACAGTGTTCTTTTCCCCCCCTCATTCATCTTTGTTCAGAAATGCAGATTTCAGGGGTACCTATATAGCCAAAGGTCCCAATCACAAGAGTCCCAGTACCTTTTGTCTCTGCCCTCGTACTCAAGAGCTTTTTGGGTAATGATACAGGGCATTCATGCATTCATGACCTGTACAGATTCGGTAGATATTTCTGAACACATTTCTGTGTTTTACTCACATCTGTAAATATACTCTAAGTGTATCTTTATCCAGAACATTCTATCCATTTAGTTCTTAACCAGTTGTCTGCTGCTGTAGTGACCCATTATCCCCCCCAAGGCTCTATCAGGTTTCATCTGATCAAATCATCTAACCAAGAAAATATCTCACTCACACTATGTTATGATAGCAGCCAGTGTGAGGTAGTGCAACAGGAGATATGTTTTTCATCAGGTAAAAGAAAAGAGACAATGGTGATCAAAGCAAATTATGCCGTTTCATCTGTTTTCACTTCCCCAACTCTCAAGTTTCAACTTTTGTCGCTTTAAATTGCTTACAAATACTCTTTAGCCCTGTCGCCCATTTCCAGCATCACCCTGACGCTGATATTCACCTATTTCTTCATGTGATCTCAACTAGTATGAACACCGGAGAAGGTCAACTACAGCAAAGTGTGCAGACGAGTCCATCATGCTTAGTTAAAGCCACAGGGACTGGAGATTTGTTTTGACTCCCTACATGCCAAAATCTCTAATCTGGCAGGATGACAGGACACCAAAACGCTGTCCAATAAACATGCTACTTGTGAGTCCATGTCACTTTTGTTCACAAGGGGTCACGGGGTTAAGGGGTAATTGGGCAGTGTGAACTTAAACAAACCAAATACAAAAATGCATCTTTTCCACTATGGTTCAGACCCGAGAAAACACACTTTAGGTAAGATTGCACCCTAAGATGTAGCAGAGTACTGTAGTTGCCAGATTTTGAAGTTTGGATCAGGACCAAGGTGGACAGGCCCTGGGCGGTGGCCAGTGGCTTTGGAAAGGATGGAGAAAGAGAAATAGAAGATGAAGAGGTGTAGGGCCGATATTCGATATTAGCGAATATCGCGATATTTCCCGCAATATTGAATATTGCGTTATTTTGCCGGGACAGTATCGCAATATTAAAGTTTGGATATCGCCCAAGCCTAGACCCCAGGTTGGACAAATTCAATGGATGTGACTCCTGGCAATCTCTCTTTCTCTCTTTTTTCCCCTTGTAGGGGTGAAGACACACACACACACACGCACACGCACGCACACACACACACATACTTTCTCACCCTACACATCTCACTCATCTCTCTACTCAAGTCCCTCTGTCAGTTAATGAGACTTTGATGATAATGACAATGTGTAATGACCGCCATCCCGCTACCTTAATGCTAGCCAGTGGTCATTTTCCACCCAGCAATAGACCGAAAGAGCTTCATCTCCCAATATGGCTGAGCACAAAGGCTGTGGGCTCATAAAATGGGTGTGAGGAAGTCGCAGAATCACTATGAATGTACTGGAGCTGAAGTCAGCACTGTGAACTACAACTTAGGGAGGAGGTAATCAATGACTGCCACCTCATATACTGGGAAGAGGTTTTCATTTTTCATGTTCATCGATTTAATCAAATTGTCTCGTTGAGATGGAAATCTCTTTTTTCATGAGACCCAACAGCAAAACAACATTCATAAAGTAAGTGACAAAGAAAACAGGCCTACACAATTCAGTCCAACTTTGCCGCAGTCAGTCAGCAACATACAGGGACGTGCAAATCGCAACAGTCATAGAAAAAGTGAGATATCCTTGCTTTGGGAGACAAGACCTACTCATTCCTGGGGATGGGACGATATGCTTATCTGATAATAGGATTCGATATGCTATATGGTGTTCATGATTCAATACAACCACGATACGATGTATGAATAACAGCTCAACGACAACAAAGTCTGACTGTGCAGAATTATGTTTATTTCTGAGTCACAAATCTTTCTAGCGATGGCACCGGCTCGCTAGAATGTAACAGCTATTGAAAAATGTCATTACAAAGTGTAAACAATATAATTTGGATGGAAGCTTGTGAAATTGTGATGGTCAAGTCTTCTCATTTGTGATTACTACAGCAGAGTAAAATGTAGCTAATATCACGATTCATTCGTCTGCCCCACGATACATATCGTCACATTTTTGCATTGCAATATATTGAATTTCAATATATTGTCCCATCACTATTCATGCAGCAAGAACCAAAGCAGTAGAAAGCTGTAGTGGACTTTTACAAGCTGCTGCAGTGTTTTCAAGTAGGTCAAAATGTTTGACATCTGTGCAGTTAGTGGAAGTGGTTGTAATTGAGTCAGCCGCTTGAAGATAGCGAACGCTAACTTTTCTTCTCCACTAAAGGTAGGCCAAGCTGCGTTACTTACTTTATAGCATTTAACGGGTTATATTAAGTTAGTGGTACCTATTTGATTATACTTACCAGCTAGGTTTGCTAATATGCTGATTTTGACAAGAAGAGCTAGCGAGAGAAGCACATTATCTCTGATAAAGCTGTTAACCTTGTCGCTAACGTTAGCTTTCAGTTGAGTTCTGAGTTTATTAAGCACTCTGCAGCGGACTCACCTACACAGTGCTCAAGCAAGTGTGAAAGACTTTACGGCTTTAATGCCCAGACTTGCGTTGTCACCATAGTAACTAACCCTTAAAATTCCATAGTTGCCATTTTATGCTGTACTCGGCAAATTGCCATAGCAAACAGTGGAAGGACCCTTCTATCCAATCTGTTTCTGTGGTTGCAACCCTACTAGAGGATAACTTTAAGTGTGGAAAGGAGGACTCCTGGGAGTTGGAGCATTTACCTGATGTGTCATCTCATTGGCAGAACCCTTTAAGAGAAGATGCTCTTTTTAAAAATGTATTTATTTATACAGTTTAAAGTTACAGGGACAGTGCACATTAATAAACATTTCTGTAAATGTGCCAGTTTAGCCATCTTGGCTCATTTTCAACTGCAGTCCCTGGGCAGGTGCAATGACAACTACAAAAAACGCATTAAAAAAAAAATAACAAAAATAAACGCATAAAATACATTAACACAGGAAAACAATACTGTACATATAGCAGAGCACTTATAGCAGAGCACTTATAGCAGAGCACACTTCACAACAACATAAAATACTTTAAAACAAGGACAACAATACATAAAACAAAGCACGCTTCAGGTTATTTGAATAAGTTACAGAGTATGGACACACACTTGATTGTCTTTTAACCATGATTTCAAATGAATTTTAAATGAGCGATATGTGTCACATTTATGTAAAGGCTAAACAACAGGGGCCCCAGAATCGATCCCTGAGGTGCACCAATATCACAGCTAAGGGCTGAAGACAGCTCACCATTTATCTTGACCCTCTGTGCTCTGCCTTCCAGATAGGACTGCATCCATTTAATAACATCAGGGGAGAAGTTGAACATTGAAAGCTTTGTAAGCAGAACAACATGATCCACAGTGTCAAATGCTTTCTTTAGATCTAAGAATATGGCCCCAACAACTCCCCCCTTACCTAGTTTAGATTTCATATTCTCCAGGAGAAAGCAGTCAGCGGTTTCTGTTGAAGGGTCAGATCTAAACCCAAACTGCATGACGCAGTCTGAAAGGGCTGTTGTGAAGGTGGCTAGTGAGTTGTTCTGCTACATGTCTTTCAGTTGCCTTGGACACGGTAGGTACTATGCTAATTGGCCTGTAATTGCATACCTCTGAGGGATCACCTGTTTTGTAAATAGGTGTTACTATCGCTGTCTTCAGTGCTCCTGGAAAGACCCCTTCACTAATGGATCTGTTGATCACATTTGTTATTGGACCAGACAAACAACATTTTCAGGAACATTGTGTCCAGTCCATGCACATCTTTGGCTTTGGAATTCTTTAGGGAGTTTATAATCGTTGTTACTTTTGTTTCTGAAATGTCCCTAATCTCAAACACAGGTTGATTGTAATTTACAGGCATCATAGTTAATAGACTGGTGGAGGGGCTCTGTATCAGTGTCTGTACTGATTCCACTAAATATGAATTAAAAGTTTCTGCTATTTGAGCTTCCTCCTGTGTAATGTTGCCATTCACACAGATTTCAAGCCGTCTTTCATTACCAGTATGATGTTTCCCTGTCAACCTCTTTAAGTTCTCCCAGATCAATTTGGAATTTCCCTTTGCTTGGTCAATATTAATAAAAAATTTAGCTTTTGCTTTCCAAATTTCTCTTGTTACCTTATTTCGTAGTCCCACAAACTTTAATCTATTAGTATCTAATTTTGATTTTAGAGCTGCTTTCAGTGCCGCATCACGTTCTCTCATCAGTTTATGTATGTCACCACTTAGCCATGGAAGAACGTTTTTTTGTCCCAGGTTTAGTTTTCCTTAAAAAAGTTTTCATTGTACATTGGATTGTGGACAAAAGGAGTTGGCAGTCAGTCAACATCAGAATAAGACAGAAGGTTATTCCATTTAATCCCTTTAATTGCATTTTGAAAGTTATTTTGTTCTCCCTTAGGTGTTCTGAGCCGACTGGGCTTTCTTACATCACAGGGACTAAGGCGCTTTATCTTCCCAATTTATATTAAAGTCCCCCATTAAAATTACCTCTTTGTCAAAATTACATTCTTTCAGTACACTGCTTAATTGGTCATGAAAAGTAACTTTGGAAGAGGGTGCTCTATACAAGCCAACAAGGGTGAAAGACATTTGTGGAGATAATGTAATATTAAGTCCAATACATTCAAGTCCATTTTCTCATGGCCACTGGATCTGACGGCAGCTGATGTCATCTCTGACAGAAAACATGATCCCCCCTCCTCTTCCTTCAGGTCTGTCCCTCCTGTAAATATTGTAGCCCGGGACGCTTAGTGCTGCACTTGGAGAGTTTTTATGTAGCCAGGTCTCTGATAGACACAGATCATCCAGATTCGAGTCTGCAATAAGATGTTGAATTTGTTCACTTTTCCCACTGACACTGTGAATGTTAATGTGCCCTCCGAGTAATCCCTTGGGTTTTGCTCGTGGATCCCACAGTATTTGTGCCTGATTGAGTTTGGAAGAAGTTCCACCTCTTGCGCTTAATGATTGCAGGATTTAAGAGTTTATGCTTCCTTTTGATTGGCTGTTGTGTCGTCGCGTTATTTTGATTGACTGCTGCTGGTAGCCTAGTGACGGTATTTACAGAATCCAGTTCAATATCGGAAGACGCTGCGATCAGAGTGGATACTTTTATATGGCTCATGACAATTCCTGGACAAGGACATGGAGATGCAGATAACATGGGGCCCTGGTACTCACCCAACTCGTCGACCACCTGGCTGTCTCCACCGTGGTGAGTTCAGTTTGTTTATTAGGCCCGGGATTGAGCTGGACATCCCCAGAGAGTAGAAGAGTTGTTGTCAACAGGTAGCTGAGCAGTTTGTGAAAAGCGTGGTATCCGTTGTTGCTTTGGCTCTTGGACGAATTGTTATGTTGAGGTACAAAGTACGCTTGACCGTTGTTTAAGACATCGTGATATGCTCCATACCGTCCGCTTCGATAAAACGGCAAGCAGACGTGCTTTGTAGGGAAGTTAGCTTTTCCCTACGCCGGCGTTGTAACATCCCAGCATGGTCGCACTGACATGGTCATTAATACCGCTACATAGCTGGTGATTATGGTGACATGCCAGAAATAATGCGCAGAATTGCGTATCCACTCTGCGAGATTTTCTTTGCTGAGGTCGGCGTGATTGTAAAATGACATTAGCCTTTGGAGGAGCAGCACCTGCCTCACTGCACCCTCCTTGGTTGGCCATCTTCAGTTGATTAGATTAGCGGCTAGGTCTTGTGGAGGGTAGTTTGTGTCTGGGGCTGACTGAGAAGAAAGCCACAGTGACAGTGAAGTCCACTGATGGACAGACAAATAGGTGGCTAGTGACCACAGATGCAAACTGCTATGACATTGGCTGCAAGGGGACATTGTCATCAGGAAATTAGAAAACTCGTTGAGCGAGCAATTAGCTTCACGATCACAGCTGTACACCGAAGTATTGTTCTGCAGCTGGGGAGATCAAACTAAAGAGCGCTGTCACGGCTTTAAAAAGGCAGCATTTTGAGGAGGAAATTGAGAAGTTCTCTCTGGTGACAACAAAGCAAGTTTCCGCCAAAAACTCCTTTCTCTAATTCCCTAATCTCCGGTTTCCATGCAGTTCTAATAAGACTTTCCTCTCCTCTTCCCTCACTCCATTCTCTCTATCTAAAGTCCCGACACTCAATTTGTTCATAGTAGCAGTTCCATAGTAGTTCCATCATCGCAGCAAGGTTCTAGAAGGTGTAAAGTCTTTATTCACTGATCCTCTGGCCTCTTTTTAGGACCGTACAAGATGATTCGTTTTGCAACTTGTTCGCCATTTTATATGTTTCAGCGTAGGTCTACGGGCTGATAAGGATGTATGTGATAAGCCACAAAGTTAGGCGCCTCAAGCTAGTCGTTATCGAATGAAAATGCCCCCCTTTATGTGCTTTAAAGCTTGTCTACCTCAGTCCGCTGTAGTGCTTCCTCTCTCCTTACGACGTCATAAATTTAGTGTCATCCTGTCAGTTTGACCTGCTCCTTTTATATAACTCTCTCTTGACCGCAACCACTCCTCCACCCCTTTCCATTCTCTCTCATGGTTCTTCCCTCTATCACTCACACAGGGGTTATATTGGTTTGGCAATATATGAGGCCAATATTTCATTAAAAAGGGATCTGGTCCAGTCAGTGTGGTCCACTATATGAAAATGCAGTTTAATTGATTACATATATACCGTAGAACTGATCAATACTACACTGGCTGTCTATGGCAGTGGTTCTCAGTGTGAGGTCTGGGGGCCACTAGGTCCTTGAGGGAGCTCCAGGGGGTTTTAGGTTAACGCTTTTAGAGAGTTAGCTCAGAGAATGTAGAGGAATGACTGTTTTGATGATAGTTTCTCTGTTATCTCTCTACCTACAGTACAGATGGTCTTGGAATTCTGGACAAAATCATAACAATAAAAATATTCTCAGATTTGGGTGAAAAGAGAAAAACTATCATCAAATGGGCTTCCGTGGCCCTAATGTGGACTAAATTAGGGGTTGAGAATCGCTGGCCTATGGGAGCCTGTATTGATTCTATTGTGACATTTTGATTGGACCCCACACAAGTATGCATGGATAACTTTTTGGGAATGAAAACGGTCAAATTTCAAGATATGGAACATTGGCAATTGGCAGCTTTCAATCCAAAAATATCGGTATTGGCTTTCAAAAACCCTTGTCAGTCAAACCTTAACTCACATCTGTAATGTGCTGCATCACCCCCCCCCCAAAGTTCCCTCATTCTTAAAAAAAAAAGGAAACACTAAATCAGCGCGCCGTCTCATTTCCAGAGCCGTGGAATATTACGTGTTTACCGGGGAATTAATTTAGCGAAGCAGGAAGAGAGATAGGAAGCCTAATTACTGTGATTATAATGCCTGGCTGTGGTCTGCTAAACCGTAAGGTGCGCCTTCGCCCAGCTAATTATGGGTGTTTGGTGGCAGTGGTGGCGGTGGGGTGGAGCTGATGAGTTAATGTCAACTTTGGTCTTAATTAAAGGCAGAATCCATGATCAGAGGATCAAGTCGTCCAACATGATACTAAAAAAAAATAAAAAAATAAAAAAATAAAACTAAAAACACCAACTGCATCAGATTTGAGTTTGAAGAGATGAGTCCTGTGAAAACAAAGCCTTGTCTTGTCTGTTTGAATTTGTACATCGACACGACAGTTTAAAAAGCCAAATGAAGTGAATTTGGGTGTTCTATTTGAAGGCCATTCATTCATTTTCAAAAACTTTTAAGACCTTATTTTATTTTTCTCAAATCCAGAAACTTCTGAGGATTTCCGAGGCCCACAGGAACCGTTTTAGGACTTCAACATACCTGGAGACACGGTCTGAAATCCGCCTTGGATAAATCAATAAGGATCTTTTTTGAGACAATAACCATTTCAGTGCCTCGGTCTTTGATCTTTGCCTGCTCTCAAACACTGAACTGCTCTCTTGTAGTTTGAAATCTGTTGCACTGATGTGTGAGTGACTTAATTAAACTTTTAAATTAACACTCAGTACCTGAGTCCATATATAAAAATAGCATTGAAAACGGGTATGATGACAACGTAAAACCATATGATTCCTGAAGTGTGTGTGTGTGTGTGTGTGCGTGTGCGTGTGCGTGTGCATGTTATTGCATAACATAAACAGTGGAGACATGTCTAATTGAATAATAAGCACCATCTGGAGCCATTAGCCAAGTTCTAAGTGCATTTTATTGTATTCTCTCTCTCTCTCTCTCTCTGTCTCTCTCTCTCACACACACACACACACACACCATTTTTCTCTACGTTGCATAACACTGGAAGCAATCTTAATTATTTGCATAGCGCAATGGAGAGATGGCTGGAAATATGGACGAATAGATTCATCCTCTACATCTTCATTACATCGCTGAATTATTTCACAGCCACCAGTTCTAATATAATCTGCAGATGCAATATTTATGTGCACACACACAAACACACACACGCGCTCACACGTGTGTAGGCAGATGTCCGGGCTTCGCTCATATCTGATGGATAAATGGATGGCAAGATGGGGCTTTTATACATATTGCATTAAGGCATATTTAACTCTGCAGCACATGCAGGGATTCCAGAGGAAGTGATCATGTGTTTGTGCACACGCACGCACACACGCACGCACGCATGCACGCACGCACGCACGCACACACACACACACACACAGGAACTGGATCAAGTGCATACAGGCCATCTCTCTCTTAAGCTTAGGATAGCCAACAATATTCAACACATTGATTCTGCTGCGTTCAACAATGCAGCAGAATGAGAGAAAATGTTCTAGCTAAGGATCAGCTGAGATCGGCTTTTTGAAGGTCGATGTCAATATTGATATTTTGGGTGAAAAAGGTAGAAAAGAAGGCCGCTACAGCTGCGAGAGCGTGCGATGAGGCTGAGCTTTTTCCACAAATCAAGGCAAAAAGAAAAAAGAGTCAAAGTCAGTGTGTTATGTCAAGGTGCAGTCAAGTCGGGACAAAGTGTGTGGAAGTCAAACTCGCTGCCAACGCACGTTCAAGCAGCTGGGTTTCCCTCAGGGCATGTCGACACCTTGATTTGTAGAAAAGCTCAGCCTCATCGCACACTGTTCCAGACGCAGTCGCTCTCTTTCCCACATTTTCGGAGTTTCAAGACGCTCTTGCTACCAGTCCGGCTTACACACAGAGCATAAAGACGCTCATGTTGTTGGATTTAAGCTGCCAACAGCCAGTGTTTTATGATGATATTAAATATTTCCCACAGAACTGTATTCTTGGCAGGGTGGGAAAACCTCTGAAACAGCATTTAAACCATCATGGGACACTGAAAATACTACTACTACTATTACCACTACTATTAATAATAATAATAATAATCAGATTAACCTGCATTGATCAATTCTACAATAATGATATCATCACTCAAGCTGTATCATATCTGTCATAACAGAGATGGCTGGTCCCTGAATTCAGTCCCTGATTCAACTCAGTTCCTTAAGTATTATCATCTCAAGATGCCTGGTAAGCATGAGACTTACAAAGTCATTACATATTTAGTCCTCTACAATCTCTCAGAATTAGCTCGAACAGTCCAAACAGCTTAAACCGCACAGTAACGTCTGTACAGTAGTGTTTCTACAGCGGGGAAAGTGGGATGTCAAAACAGAAGAGAGCCTGGGGAACAGGGTCAGGATCAGGCTCTTTTCTGCTTTCCTTGCTTTCAGACCACAATGAAGCAATTGGGAGGCGGCCCAGGTGCTGTCAGTGTCCCTGTGTGTGTGTGTGTGGGGAGGGGAGGGGGGGGCACAGACTTGATTACAGCCCATCCTCTTGTCTCCTTTCATCTTCCAGCGTGGGACTCGGCAGTGACAGGCTTTTACAGCGGGTCTTTAGTCTGGCTAGCACTTGAGGGGACGATGCATCTCACCACTGTGCTCCAGCATTTTAAAAATGACACTTACTGTCTCACAAGCATGTGCAATATGTCAAATACTGTAAGCTTGCTAGCATTACTATATTCTCCATGGAAGAGATGAAGGCAATACAGGGAACCAGAGAGCTGAGATCACGATCTGTACTTGTTTTCTTCTTCTGTTTGCAGATGTTCAGCACATTAGCAAACAGTGTGTTACAATCGACGCGCTGTAAACACTCGGAAAAAACACGGTTGATTTGCTGCTGAAAATTGCTGATGTCAGCGTGAGTGTCATTAGGGCGGCGGAGCTGTTTTGCATGTGCAGCTGTTCCTCCAGTAGCTGGAGAGACATCATCCAGCAGCTGAACCACTGGGAGGGTTCGACAGCAAGGGTGAGACGATGGCCTGCTATTGGATCACTGTCATCTCTGTTGTGCTTTTTCTGACCAATCACACTGGAATGAAAATACATAATGAAAAGTGAAAGGCCGTTGCTTTCATTGTGCAAGTTTTCCTCAGTTGAGAACTGTTGCTCCACCGTCACTTGCCGCCGGTCTGCTGCTAGCTACCGTTAGCTAACTAACTCTCTTGACAAACTACGGGACACCTTCGCCACTCTACCGGAAGAATTGGAAGCAGTCATCACCATGGCAACCCATAGGCGCCGTGCTCGTGCGGCTGTTTTGCCGTTTCAAATTTTCCGAGAGGCAGCGATAACAGGCTGACTGTCCTGTAAACACACAACATCCAAAACCATGAGGATTAAATGTGAAGTAAACTGGACTATTTTTGTTATTTTGGCCGGTAAAAAATCTGCTTGGCCAGTGGATTTTTTCATCTACCAGCCACCTTGGCCGAGTCAAAAAGTAAATTTCGGACACTGCTCCCTAGTACAGCTCCAAACACAGCGGGCAATGCTTAAATCACCGTCCAGTCACGCCGGTTCTATCCCCAGGTAGGCTGCACCCTTCACAACATCCCGCTGGTACTTACAAGTGACCATAGCTTTTTCCATCACACAACAACACAGCCGGATCAACACGGCTCGTTAGAAACACTGCAATAGTAAAACTAATTCAACTGGTAAATGAGTCACTTCAGTATAATGTAAGTCATGCAGTTTGACTTGCTGCTACAAGCCAGACAACCAACAAGACACTAGCTCACTAAACTAAACTGTAACGTTACCTCACATCAAAAAGTAGATGATAAATTACCGTGATCCAAAAGATCGTTGGTTCATTCACTCACTCACTCATTGTAACAATCAATAGTTTAACAATATCTATATGATTTTAGGCTAACACTACATTACCTCCGTACATATTGCCGGGAATTTCACGTTTTTACTGCTGAATACATTTACAGTTTACACTAGCTCATTATGAGAGCTGCTCATCAGCTGCTCACACATGAACACAGTAGGTTATACGCCAGACTGAGGGGTGACCACGTCAACTTTGCTTGAACAAATCAGTCTCAAGTCTTGAGTCACAAGTCTCAAGTCAAGTCTCAAGTCAAGTCCCCAGTCTAAATGTAGAACTAAATGTAGAAGGGTGTAGACTCACATGTCTCCTCCGACACATGTGGAGTCGCCAGCCGCTTCTTTTCACCCGACAGCGGGGAGTTTCACCGGAAGGACGTAGCGCGTGTGGAGGAACACGTTATTCCCCCCCATTCCCCTCCCCTCCGAACAGGCGCCCCAAACGACCAGAGGAGGTGCTAGTGCAGCGACCGGGACACAAACCCCTATCCAGCTTCCCACCCGCAGACACGGCCAATTGTGTCTGTAGCGACGCCCGACCAAGCCAGCAGTAACACGGGAGCGCACACCTGCGAACCCACGTGTTGGAGGCG
>OMOV01113522.1:16153-27088 GCA_900312565.1 Beryx splendens | reverse complement strand
TGTGTGTGTGTGTGTGTGTGTGTGTGTGTGTGTGTGTGTGAGATCAAGGCAACGTGTGGTCCTGGAGACACCTAGCGGGAACTTCACGCCACAGAAGCAGTTTTGAGTACTTTGCCAGGTGTTTATATGTCTGTCTGTCTGCGGACAGATTTTGTCAACGCGATAGCATCACAACCGTGCAAGATGCAGTCACAAAACTTTACATGTTTGTAGTTAAGATCACAATGAAGGCCGAGTTTGAAAATGGGTGTGGTCCGAGCAAGGGGGCCTGAAGTAGGAGAGTAGGAAGCAGGGAAGGAGCCCAACTTACGCCCCTGGCCCACATTCATTTTAAGTCGCAGGCGTTGCGGCTGGTGTGATACCATTGGAAGATTGTATTCAGGTGTATTTCTCGGCATCCAAATTTTAAATTACATGTTCTGTCTAATGATGAAATGAAGCCTTCAGGGGTCAATTTAGTGAAAAGTGACACCTTTCTTCAGGTTACTCGCAGCTCAATAACAGCTCCAGATTAGGGCATTGTTCTTATGGCGCCTGGTATAATTTCTGAGTGAGTAGTCATCAAATCTTTGTAATGCTTAGATTATGAACAAGATAGAATAAGCAGCGGACGATTAACAGAAGGTAGATGTTAAAGGTCGAAATGGCTAATGAAATAACAGCCACTTGTCGATGGCAAGGTTATTGTCATCAAGGATTTCCCAGTGGTACAAAGTAGGGATGGGCCGTTATCGAAATTCAATATATTGCAATACAAAAATGTGACAATATGCATTGTACTGAAGTGCAATATTAGCTACATTGTACTCTGCTGTAGTAACCACAAATGAGACGGCTTTTCCATCACAGTTTTACAAACTCTCCATCCAAATTATATTATTTGCACTTTGTAATGATAGTTTCAATATGTTGTTTACATTCTTGCAAGCCACTGCCATTGCGGGGAAGATCTGTGGCTCAGAAATCTGTCTACTAAAGCAAGGAATCTCTCTCTGTCCGTCTGTCTGTGAGTGAGTGTGTGTGTGTGTGTGTGAGATATCTCGAGAACCGTTCATCCGATCTACTTCACACTTGGCGGGTGTGTTGCTGGGGATCCAAGGAAGTGCAGTGTTGGATTTGGTGCAATTTGGACAAGCGACACGTACAATATTAATAAACTTTGAATAAACAAGCGAACAGCGCTCTGTGCAGCTCTGTGCACTAGTTAACATAATTTTGCACAGTCAGACTTTGTTGTCATTGAACTTTTATTTATCACATCGTATTGCGGTTGTATTGAATCGTGAACTCCATATCGAGTAATCGTGTCGTGAGATTAGCATATCGTCCCATTCCTAGTACACAGAGAATGGTGCTTTGAGCCTTTATTGCAAGTCTCAGCTTGCATCCACTATCAACTATCAACAACGTAACAACATATAATTTCACGACATCGCCTCCTCTGAAGAACAAAAAGCTATCATCGACAACTTTGCCCTTTCCCCTTACACTAAAACGTATGTCCCGAGGAGAGGCCAAGCCGGTGGCATGTGTTTTGAATGTATTTTTTAAATAATAATTAAGAGGATGATTATCATTATTAAATCCCATTCATCTCCTACAATATACCCGAAGCCTCCTTCTAGCTTGAAAAAAATATCTGTGGTAGAGAAGAGCTGAAAGCTTGAGGTATGTGCAAATGTCAAACTAAGCCCAAATAAAGCCAGGGGTTTACACATGGGCAAACAGTAAGCACTGATTGGCTTCATTATGCATGCATGCTTTGAGCAGAAGCACGGACGAGAGGCTAATGTTTGGGTTACAAGAAGAATACATTAGCATTGAAAACATTACACATTAACAGTTCAAGATATATACTGATTGTTGTTGCTGTCTCCACCCATCCATCAACAACCCTGTTACCTCTTTGGAGCTCCATTGAGAAGCCTGCTGGCCGGCGATGAAGCCGACCAAAGCAGCATTACAGCTGGGGCTGGTGGCATCAAAGGTAACACTGATTGGACAGTCATTCGAAGGCCGTGCCACTATCTCCCCAGAGAATCCCTTTTCCCGCCAGAAAGCCTATGGAGAAACATAAGACAGCTTTATACTTTCTTCATTTTAAATAGCCACAATAGTGCAGTAACCTAAGCTCTGTACTTCAATGGATTATTAAGTGTTTTCTCTTTAGGTCTGGCCTTGTGTTTTAGTTGTTACTGTCTGTCCCGTTCTGATTCTGACTGCTGACCGCATCGCACCAAGAGGAGCGGCCTTAAAGCTATAGTGCGGAACGTTTAGGAACTTTTGTCTCTCCCTTCTGGCAGTGAGAGTACATACTTAATGCTGCATTCATGTGGTGTCGGAATAATGAGTTCCTGACCGTTTCCTTTGGTCTTCGTTGTCACGCAAAAACTGGAAACAGCTATCAACGTGTTGTTTAAACGCTCTGAGCAATAAAATACAACACATCTTATGTGTAGCGTCCATGTTGTTTCCACATTACGACTTAAAAGCTCATGAACACACCGAAGTCGGAAGAAGGACTTCCCAACTCGGGAAATGGGACCATCCGAGGAGCACGTGAATGCAGCATTTGTCACAGACTGTGAAATTAACTTTCCCGATATAGCCACACTTGTTAGGCTACTCCATTCTATTTTTGCCTTCTTCCTGTTTACCTTCTCACCACTAAAGCAAAGACAGATAGGTGTCTGATGGGTGTAAAGGACATCCACAGACACACACTTAAGACAATCCTATGATTTCAGATTGCTGTAAGGAAGTGACCAAGTCTGTGTTGTTGAGGAAAACAAATCATATTGGATTTGTTTCCAGTGCAGGTGTGTTTGTTCCTATACTCTCTCCTGCAGACTGACTTGGTGGAACGCCACCGGAGGAAATGGGATGTTGTGAAATGTTTAAAGCCATTTTTCTCACTTTTTACTTTTAGACATATAACAGATTAAAATACTCATTGCTTTTTATATGAGAGAGCTATCTCAGTCTTTCAAAAAGTTATACATAGGGAAGAGTTTCTAGTTTAGGGAAATATAAAAAATGAAAATGTCAAATTTTCACCATCTGACGGGTTTTTGCAGGCCACCACACATTTGTAAAATTGAGTACAACCACAGTTGATGCACAAATGTTTTGAACGGCCTGATTCATTTTCAAGAGAAGTAATAAATGTAATAAATGTGGTGGCACAGCGTCTTTAGGCTTACCTGAATTGCAAAAACTGCACATAAATGGTGCAACTAAAAGCCTTGGCCAAAACCTTTAAAACCTTTGTGGGGATTTGGTTTTTCAAATGATTTCTACATTAAAGGAATCAATTTTCTGTTCTTTTTCTGCTCGTTTCGTAACTCTAAAGATTGGTCCCCAAAGGTCCCCAGTTTTTTGATTTTTTTTGTTGTTGGTTTTTTTGAGAAGACTGCTACCAAGTTGTGCTGGAAAGCTCCAGGAGTTTTATATAGACTAACAAACGCCACCTGTGGTTCAACTGGCATGAGGGTGAGTAATGACTGAAATATTTCTTTAAAGGAAGAACCAGGAGGGCGCTGAACATTTTACATTAAATTACATGAAAAAACACATATTGGGACTCAACAGCATTGGCTATGAAAAACTTTTTTTCCCCTATGCTTTATTCAGATGGTATATTGTTTGATTTATTATGTATTAATCACTATTGTATGTCATTATTGATAACCTTAATGTGTTTGTTTTTCACTGCCCTATGCCATTTCAACTGCTGGCTACTACAACTGAAGTTCTCTTCCAAGAAAATAAAAAGCTGTTCTATTCTGTTCTATTCCTACCAGCTGACCTCTGAGAGACTTTCTCTAAGGGGATAAATCAAGTATCACAATGTTCTTACTCATATTTAAATACTTGATTAAATTCAGCATACGTGTGTGAGTAATTGTGCAAAATCCCAGATTCACTAAGACTGCGGTTCCTCCCCATTCATTTGAAACACTCAAGCAGCACATTAGCATCTTATTTAAAAAAAAAAAAAAAAAGTATGCATATTAAACTTACTTGCAGATCTAGTTGCTGCTGTCAAGCCTCTAAGTCATTTGTAAGTATGTCAGTTTTTCTGCCAAAACCACATTTGCATATAGGATTACTCCACCACACGAACTGAATGGAAGGCCGCACAATGCACACACTAAAAACGTCGGTGCTGGCAATGAATGTGTAATCTCCTGCAAACTGAATGTTGCGCAATTGATTTGCCCTCATTTTTGCTGTGCAGTTCCTCCCACAAACATCACAAGCTTTAGCGCATTTTGACCTATGTTTCATTCACAACATGTCATGACTGTTTTGTGGCAATTCCCAAGATAGCATGACTCCCACAAATGTATTACTAATGCCTCATGAATTAGTAATCATTTGGCTCTCATGCAGATGTTATGCGTGGTATGTTGGCAGCTTCCACATGAAACAAGGAGTGACTGTAATGTACCTCTGACCCAGACGAGGCGTTTAGACAGAGAACAGTTTTACATCTTTATTTTTGTGATTTACGTAGAAGTTACAAGGATGGGCGAATAGTTTCAGCACATGCCCATTTTGAGGAATAAATTTAGCATTCCAGTTTTATTGTATTGTCTTGTAAATGTTGCTGAAACAGGAAAAGAACAACTTCTCCTAACCGAACTGAGCTGAAAAACATAAATCTCGTTGTGGTTTACAGGCCGAGGCTGAGTGTATCTAAACACTGCTTTATGAATGGCGAAGGCACAATATTCTTGCATCAAGACACTCAATAACATGTGATTTTGACTGAATACTTTGAAGCAACAAACGCAGTGAACACGCTGAACCACGGATCTCAAATGAGGACTAACTGTGGAGACGGTTATTCTTTCAAGGTGCACGCTCTGCTCTGCAGTTCTATTGTGAAGGCCAGACTCTTACAAGTCCTTTGAACCGCAGCATTTGTATGCCAAATAAGCAGTTTTATCATCAACAACAATACGATAAAACATATTTTTCAACGGTCTCTTTTCATTGACGAAACCTCAACAACCTCAACAAAAAGGTGACAACAAAAATGTATTAATGAAGGATTAACATACAGTTTACTGAAGTTGTGTTTGACATGTTGCCTTAGAATGATGTAAGCACATTTATCCCCTCTCTGACCTTTCTGGATCAGCTGTCTCTGTAATAAACACAAACAGCCACTCTCTTATGAACA
The DNA here is from genome assembly GCA_900312565.1 of Beryx splendens. NCBI lineage: Eukaryota > Metazoa > Chordata > Actinopteri > Beryciformes > Berycidae > Beryx > Beryx splendens. The sequence continues at coordinate 21,897 of OMOV01113522.1, read as the reverse complement.
TAAAAAGATAACAGACTATTTGAACAGTTAAAAACACTTGAAGCTGCACTATGCACGTTGACGGCCCCAAGCTGCGGCGAGACTGTTTGAATTTTGAACACTTCAATACTCAGAAATCATGGAATGTGACGTCAGTAATCTGTGCACAGCAGCTCATGCGTACCAACCGAGACAGTCTGCGACTGAACACCAAAGCATACCAAAGGGATGAGAGAGGCAAAAGATGTAACAGAGTGGAAAAGATAGTTGCTGTCAATGGAGATCTCGCTCACTGATGTTTAGGAGCCAGTTTTGTATTTCACTGATACATCTACTCTTGCTCAGAGAAGATATACCACCAGGGAGGATAACAGACCAGAATTTTATTGGGGCAAATTGGGCAAATCTAACCGGTGTGCAGCATAATTTCAGAAACAGTTTAGCCAAGCAATCAATTACAATTGTTCTAAAACACCATTTAGTCCAATAAGATAATACCCCTGGCCAGCACCTCAATCAGGTGCAGAGGGATATTTTCATCTTCACTATTGATAAGCCTCACATCATCATACTATAAAGCAAGGAATCTCTGTCTGTGAGTGTGTGTGTGAGTGTATGTGTGTGTGTCCTTCATATATCTCGCCAACCGTTCGTCCGATCGACTTCACACTTGGCGGGTGTGTTGCTGGGGACCCGATGACGTGCAGTATTGGATTTGGTGCAATTTGGACGCGCAACATATTCAATATTAATAAACTTTGACTAAACAAGCAACAGCGTGCCGGTCACCTCTGTGTCTGCAGCTCTCTGTCTGAGTGCAGCGGGGGCTGTTTGATATAAACACCGTCACATCACAGCGGGGCGGGGCTTCAGGGCTCAAAGGCACGCGCCCCGCTCAGTTAAACTGCCCGAGAGAGAAGACCGAGCATACACAGGAGAAAAAGAGGCAGTAAAACTAGCCAATAGGGGCGCAGACATGTTTGATTGGCAGCAGAATCAGCCAATGGAAGGCCATAAACTGGTTCTACGGTTCAAGCTCAGTAGCTGCGACTTGACTGAGGTTTTTTTTTTTTTGGCTCCAGTGATTTACTGTTTCCAACATCACTGGCAACAATTGTTAAAACGGCATATAAACTGATCATAGATGATAAAAGAATAACCATATCTTAATGGGAATTCACTCTATAACTGTTTTAAACGGCATATTAAATGGCTATGGAGAACACGCTAGGCTTGGTAGTCTGAAGTCATCCCATGCTGCCACTCCAGCAGCTGCTCGGTCAAAGTAATAGGTGGGCGTTTAAATTGGGCATTGTTTTACAAAACAGCAGTCTCACAGCAAATTTTCCAGTGGCAATAAATAAGTGAAAATTATTTTGAGTTGCCAAATGCTGATGGGACAGATATTTGTACACTCATAGAGCTGACATGGTTCGGAGACAGCTGTTCAAAACAATGGAAAGTGTTAAATTAACTCTGTGAACTTCTATAAACACTGGCAAAGTGTTGATTTGTACTCTCTTAAAGTTTGACTAACACTGATGATTTTACAGTGTGCTCAACAGAAATTAAGTGTATTATGAGAGAAAACAAAATTGTCTTATGTATTTATTAATTAATTAATTCATTTATGTATTTGTTTGTTTAGTTGACGGGGACAGTGCTCAGTAAACTCATTGTGCCTGATAGCTGTAAGCTACTTTCCATCTGCAGTCCCTGGGTGGAGGCAACAGGCTACACAACACAGTAACCAATGGTAACCGTGTTTAGTTTAAGAAACAGAAAGTTCTAGTTCAGCAATAAGCTAATATTTGGCTTCCAGTTGAGATGATAACAGCAAGTTTTATTGTATTACCTCCTGTTGAACCATTTCTATCTTTGCAATTTTTTCATACATGCTGCACTTGTTTCTATGTTTACAAAAAAAATACAGTCAAACGATCATGTACAAAGTAATAAAACTTTTATTAGAAGGCAAATGGCCTTGATTTCTGTACATACATTTGATCTGGTGCTCTCTTTCCTTATACATTGCCTGTGGTTTCCGTGTGGTAACCTGAAGCTAGAGGGAATTTGTTTCCCATTTCGTAGGAACTGCTCTCAGGCAGAAAATTCTTCCTCAGCTGAGAGGTTTGAATTGTTGGGGGTTGTAACCTTGGAGGACGTTAGTAAATGGTGCAAAGTGCTATAAAAGGCAGAACGTCTGTTATGAGCAAGAATGTGAGTAAAAGAAAATGGAAAATACACTTGGAATATTTTTCTGCTGCCACAACTTCCTGTTTTCATCTGAACTGGAAGCCAAATATTAGCTGTTTGGTGAACAAGTCCTTAACATGAGGTTATTGTTTGTAAAGACACCTTTCTTTTTCTTTCTTTCTTTCTTTCTTTCTTTCTTTCTTTCTTTCTTTCTTTCTTTCTTTCTTTCTTTCTTTCTTTCTTTCTTTCTTTCTTTCTTTCAGTCAGATTCTATCAGTGTTAATTACAAAAATACGCTCATTGGACTAAACTGCTCGAGCAATTATAAGTTCAAAAAGCATATCTCCTATGTTCTGTGAACTGCTGTTATTAAATCACATGCAGCGATAGAAAAAGTCTACATACACTGTTTTAGTTTTTATTGCCTTGAGGCTTGTAATGAAAACTCATTAAAGGTGCTACGTGTAGCATTTTAACATCAATAAATCATTACATTGAGACATTAATATAATTACCGTAAATAATAAAGGAAAGAAAGTCACACACACTTTACGTCCTTACTGTTTTTATTTTAATTATTAAGGACCAACGGTTGCCATGAAAGCCTTTGTCTGTATAATTACTATAAAGAAATGAGACCATTGCCAAGAGGATTGCCAGCCTCAGCAGCAACACTGCAGTTTACACTGTGAGTCACCACAGTCAGATTTTGTGGGAAATCTGCTGTACGCTGCTTTATGGCACAAGGGAGATTGCTTTATGGCAGTGGTTCTCAACATGGGGTCCGGGGACCACCAGGGGTCCTTTTGGGGGTTCCACAGCAACTTCAGCATTATTTAATTTACAATAAGTTAACACAATTAGAGATTATCATTAGAGATATTTTTGATCATAGTTTCTCTGTTATCTCTTACCTACAATACAGATAACCTTGGAATTCTGGACAAAATCATATCTAACAATATAAATATTCTCAGATTTGAGTTCGAGATCTCATCAAATGGGGGGTCCGTGGCCCTATGTGGACTCAGTTTTCCTTGATATGATATAATAGTCCTTGATATGAAAAAGGTTGAGATTTACGGTTTTATTCCAGTTCCACTATTCCGACTACATTCAACCTCATGTTAGCTGGCCTTGTGGGAATGCATAATCACTGTTATCAAGGGCTGTAGTCGGTTCTCCTCCTTCTTGCTCTTCAAAATGTACTTTCGTTTGGATATACAGGAGCTGGGAAAATAACTCATTTCTGACAATATATTAAAAATGGAAAACTAAAACTCCTTGGCTGCATAAGTGTGTAGCCCACTCCCTTTAATTGATACTTAGTCGTAACGCCTTTCACTTTGTATTAGTGGCATTGATTGATTGATTGATTTTATGGATTAGCAGACAAAAAAAATCCAAAGGATAACATGTTAAAGTGAAAACACTTATTTCCAACATGGTCCCAAGATGTTAAAAGACAAAGAAAACACAAAGAAGCACAAGACATTAAACATAAAAAACTAAACAAACACAATCCTGAAAACCAAAAACACATCACCACAATTTAAGAGATAAAAACAAGGACAGCTAAAGTAACGATGTCATTGCAGATTTCATTATAAATCTGTTACCCTGTTCCATAAAAGTCCTAACCTGACTTCTATAAGCCCCTCTCGTACTAATGTGTTTACAGTCTCGACCAGCCAAGCACATCTAGATTTAGGAATCTCCCATTCTTCCTTGTAGAAGAGTTCAGGCTCATTCAAATTGCAAGCGGACATCCTGTTTTTTTCCATTTCCAACAGGATTTTTTCCGCCATTTCTTCATTGATTTGGCTGCATGCTTGGGTTTAAATTTAAGATTTTTCCTCAAAATATCTTGTAATATGTTGGAGCTGATGTCCCCACGGAAGAGATACAGCCCCACCATGCTTAACAGTAGCTACGGTGTTCCCTGGGTGATAGGCTGTGTTGGCTCCGTGCCAAACTAAGAATTAAGACCAAATAGTTGCATCCTGGTTTCATCAGACCATAAGACATTTTCCCACATGGTTCTGGGAGATTGGCTGTCTTCTTGCATAATTAAGACAGGGCAGGATGCTTTTTTTAATGAGACAGGGATTCCTTCTTACCTACCCACAGCCAAGAATGTTAGCAACACATAAAATGGTTGTTATATGTGTGGAGTGGACAGAATCTACTGTTCTGCACAGCAGCTGCGGTTGGCCTCTAGATAGCAGCTTACCTACTGAGCTTCCTCCTTGCATTACAAAATATACTCAGGCGATAATGTACAGCAAGCCAGTCATTATTGCAAAAATAATCCCGGATAGGGTGAATGAAGACCCCCATGTGAAGCCGAACGCTTGAAGGAGCTTATTTTGCCTCTGGCTCCTTGTACATTAACCCACTTACTACACAGCTGCTTACCAAAGACATTAACCATTTGACACGTAATATTGATCTGAAATGATTTTGTTACAAGCTAAAGTAATTTACAAGCTTCTGCCAGAAAAACATCACTCAGCAGGACTGCAACCATAGAAACATCTGTAGCATCCATGCTCTACAGAATAATAATCAATACTTTGAGACATAGAGCACAAACAAATCTGCTAGGATTAGTGTTCAGCTGTTTACCAGCGATCAAAAGCTTCATGCTGTTAGTGTCTCTCGTTGGCTCAGTTGGCTAGAAGTTACCCTCTGGGTTCCAATCTGGCCTATAGGACCTTTGTTACAGGTCGACGTCATCCCCCCCTCTCTCCCCAGTCTGTCTTGTCTCTCTCTAATATGGACAATATTTGAAAAAAAAATTCTATGTTTCTAAACTAGGTTAGCTGAGTTTCTTTTTTTTTGCAGTAACCAAGCATTGGCTTCTTTTTGGCGCAAGGTGTTGCTATTTAATTTGATTAGAAATCAACAACCAGACTTCTTAACTGCGGAGGGATTAGGTTAGCTGTTATTACATGCTGGGGAGGAGCGCCTGTGTAAGTGCCGGGTTCTGTGTGTTCATTTGTTCATTTGTGTGTAAAGCTTTTTTGCAATGCGCAGTGCTTAGGGGAATTACGGTATGTGCTGTTTAGGCGATGCAGAGCCCCAGAGCGCTGCATTGTGCGCTCGTACACCAGGCGGTATGGTAGAAATCACCTGGTCCACACCTGGTGTGTGGACATTCACATAACAGGAAGTCGCTCTGTGGTTTTCTAACTATAAAGGCTAAATCAATGTGTAAAATTAAATATTTTTTTGTGTTTTGTTGTTTTGTGCTACCACAGCGCTTTTGTGTTAACAGGTGTAGCTTTTAAAGTCAACCTGACCTTTTAGTTTGACCCAATTAATATGTATTTTGTGAAGTGACAATGGTAGGGCACAAAAATGGAGGAGGAGATTATTGAAATGGTAAACGCTTATCGATTTACTAAACAAAAACACATACATATACATTCACCTGTAATTGCATGTGGTATTTAACTCCCAGCAGCTGCGGCTGCTGTGCTGTTTGTTCAAAAGCACAACAGGCAGAGAAGACGACAAATAACGGAGAGTGGTCCATTTGAGAATTCCAGATCGGAAGAGCACAC
>OMOV01113519.1:0-12013 GCA_900312565.1 Beryx splendens | reverse complement strand
CACTGTTCCCTTGATCCAGGTATGGGAGGAGATCTCCCAGGACACCATCCGCCGACTCATCAGGAACATGCCCAGACGTTGTCGGGAGTGCATACAGGCACGCGGGGGCCGTACACACTACTGAGTCACATTATGAGTTGCTGTGATAAAATTCACACAAGCTGGATCAGCCTGTGATTTCAATTTTTTACTTAGATTTTCGGTGTGATTTTGAATCCAGCCCTCAGTGGGTTGATGATTTTGGTTTCCATTGGCCGTTGTTACGTCATTTTGTTCTCAACAAATTATACAATGTACATCAGTAAAGATTTTCAACTTGAATAATTTGTTCATCAAGATCTGATCTGTGGTTTAAGTGTTCCCTTAATTTTTTGGAGCAGTGTATTATTTCCAAGGCCCCTGACATTCCACGAGCTGAGTGTAATTTTGTCATTTGAGTTAGACATTAAAATTGTGGACACACTTTCAAAATAGTCGATTCAGTCAGAGGGCCATCTTCCTCGTGGAATGTCATGGGCCCTGGTTGTTCCAAAGAAGTCAAACATTTAATAGTACATGGATGATATGAAATGAAACGAGTAATAGTGTCCATGCGAAACAGAGACAACAATATTGAGCTGAACCACCAAACAGCACACCTCTCCTCACACACATCCACACACACACCCATATTACCCCACCCACCCCCAAAAAAGAAAAATACCCCATAAAGAATGAAGAAGCGCAGGGCAAATGGCCAGCAGCCGAAAGTCTCTCCCGGGAAAAAGTTCATTGAGGCAACGAAAACACATTGCAACCCACAGTTACTCCATCGTGGGAGGAAGTTAAAAAAAATAAAAAAACATTAAAAAAAATTATTTTTTCAATTAGTGAAAAAAACAAAACATTTAAGCCATCTATAGGCTTTAGCTCAGAGGGAATAGAAAGCAGGCAGACATGGTAGATTTCAGCCCAGTTCAGAAGCCTATCCAAAGCAGTTACTTTTACAATTCTTGTTCTATAAAAGTCTTGACATCTCCCGGAGAGTTTAAAACTTTTACCTGGTTGTTGTGATGGACGTGTAGCTTAGCTGGAAAGAGCAAGGTGTATTTTACCTCCCGCTCTCTGAGTACTTGGGAAACCTCACGAAATCCTCTTCTCTGTGCCATCACCTCCGCAGTATAATCCGGATAGATGTAGACCCGCTGACCATTATAGATTATCTGTTGTTGCCGACTCAGCCGTAGGATCAATTCTTTTTCCTGGTAGAAATGAATCCTGGCAATGATGCTGTGTGGTCTTTCACCATCTGTGGGTTTTGGCACGGGGATGCGGTGCGCCCGGTCCACCGTCACGGGCTTCTCAAACTTGCTCACCCCAAGTAACTTCGGTATTAATCCAGCGATGAACTCTGTGGGTCTGCCTTTCTCCTCACCCTCCAGTATCCCCATGATCTTAATATTGTTCCATCTTGAATGGCCCTCCAAGTCATCAATCTTTGTTAAAAGTCTTTCGTTTGACTTTTTCATATCTGATAGGCTCAGCTCTAGCGCTTGGATGCGCCTTTCATGGTCTGAGCCTTGTTCTTCGGCAACAACCAGTCTTTCATGCCCGCTGATTGTTCATAAGAGTTGCAAATTTAGGCCCTTTTCCACCGCAGGAACTTTCCCTAGGAACTAGGAACTTTTGCAGGAACTATGTGTGTTTCGACCGCAGGAACCAGGGCCAAAATTTAGTTCCTGGGACATTGTCCCCCCCAAAAAAAGACCCACCTCAGGAGGTAGTGTTTCTGAAGTTCCAGGAACTATGGGGGGCAGGTCTGTTCTGCTGAACTGTTCTGATTGGTTCAGTACTCGCCGCACTTTATTTCAACCGTGCCATGTTTAAATGACTGCAAACTGGCTGTTTGTGTTTTTGATGCAACAAGACACAATGGAGCAGAAGAAAGTGTCCGACCGCTGGACCGACGACGAGGGGCAGGCCTTGCTTGCCGTTTTAGCGGAGGACGAAATACAGCAGGAATTGAAAACAGCTACCCGCAATGAGAAAGTTTTCATGAAGATTTCCAGGCGGTTACGTGAAATGAACACTGAGCACACATTGAGCAATGCTGGGAGAAGTTGAAGAAACTCAAGCAGGACTACAAAAAAATCAAGGACCACAACAAGAGTGGCTCAGACCGGTGAACCAGCAAGTGGTATGACCGCCTGGACGCCTTGCTGGGACACAGGCCGGCGTTCTCAGGAACAGCGGCAACAATAGACTCTGCCACTGCTTTGCTGGAAGCCTTGGTTGATGAGGAAATGGACGTGGCAAATGAAGGTAAATAGCTCACATGAGACATGTTAAGTGCTATTAATAAACGTCTCTGATGCAATAACACTAATCGATATCATATATTGTTACCCTGCTAAACAATAACGTTGGCTACATGCTAACGCCAGCTAGCTAATGCTAACCACTAACGTTAAGTTAATGGTGTGCGTCATGGACAAATCAACCATAAAGTTAATGGCGTCGCAGCGAAAACATTACGTAGCCTATAACTTTGTTTTCAACGTGTTTTCCAGAGGACACCGAGCACACTGTACTGCAGGCTGCACACCCCAACGTAAGCGTGCTCAACAGTACTTCTGCGGCAACCACCGGCAGCCCTCTTCTCACCAGCAGCCCTCTTCACACTTCGATCATATCCTCTTTATCTGGGTTCTATGTTAACTCACAGATTCTTCTGTAGGATCATTCTGCCTCCTTGATCAGTTCTGCAGCTTCTTCCTGCGCTTTCTCCATCAAAGACTGTCGCTGTGCTCAGTGCTGTTGATAGAGAAGCAGGGGGAGCGCACGCCTGTATTTGTTGGAGGATTTTCTTGTGGCAAGTTCTATGGGGTTGTCTTGCTTTTTCTTTGGTTAGTTTATAGCCTATACCGGCTTGTGTAGTGGCCAGTTTGATATATCCATCATTATCCGATCCAGCGCTAACCAACCCCCTGATTCGAAAGCCAGCCGGGCTTTACAAGTGGTCTAACCACCACTGCAGCCAGGCCAAACATCGCTCCTCACTTTTACTCAAGTTCTGTACTTCTGGTCCTTGGATTAAAGTGACCGCATAATTCCATTCCGCAATCGACACATAGGTCGTGTCTTGGCTGCTCTGGTTATGTGTTTATGCTGTTATTCCATAACCTTCAAGGTTATCTAGAACTTTCTCCTCAAGGTCATCCAGTAGTCCCAGCATGGGAACGATTATCGGCTTAGGTTTGGACATGGCTTCACCCCTCCTATAGCGCTTCTAGGAGTCCTCAAGCTAGTCCCTGTCCACTTCAGGCCAGTACTTGAGAGGTTAGCTAGCTAGTCTAATCCTCCCATCTCTAGGGGTAGACTCATTTCTCCTTCTCCCCGTCTCCAGGGCAGGGTTGTTGTCCCCCTGTCCGCTTCTTCAGGGCCGCACTTGCAGTCTGCCCTTTCACAATGATGGCCCGACCACTGAGTTCGCTCAGGCCCCACGTTGGGCGCTAAATATGTTGCCTGGCAGACCCAGTACAGGGTCCCAGATCAGCCCTCACTCTAAAGTGCCCTATTAGCCTGTCTAGCCTCCTTGCAGCACAGGTTTCTAATGGATAACAGACTGATGTCAAGAATATTCATCCAGCTGCTGACTGTCTTCTATCCCAAAGTCGATCCCTCCACTCCTGAAGCACCCCTACTGAGCCACTCTGGTTAGCGATAGCTACTCTCTAATGCAGCAGTTGGTGTGGTTGCTGGAAAATAGTTTAAGTATACTTTTACTGCTAAGGGCATGTAATTTTTCAAGTCTACATTAACTCGTAAGAACCTTCATCTGTTGGACCTGGCTCAGCGACACCCTATCTGAATTCTTTTACATCCACAAGGAGAGGCATTCTTCTTCTCTGAGAACCCTCACAGAGGATAGGACAAAAAGAGTTTGGTTACTTCTTTAGAGGATTGGCTTTATTGTATTCCTTAAGGCGGTAGCGTCAGCAGATGCGAGAACTCAATACAGTGAGTTCAAAAAAGTAAAATATATGAATTCAATAAAAACAGGTAACATGTGATAATCATATAGTAAAAAGGGTTATGGTTTCATTCATGATTCAGATTTTAGGTGGAGAAAGGCATTCTCTTACCGACTTCTTGATCAAACCCTTAATATTCCAATATGCCATATAGTATAAGTCCAACGGATAACATCCACCAATTGTAAATCCACAAAGGCAACAGAAAAATAAATGCAACAGTTATTTGCAAGAATAAGATCCAACGATAGTAATCCAACAAAGTCCCTTGTCTTTGGAGACCAAGAGTCTTCAAGGCTTGAGGTCCCACTACTCTGTTCTGAGACTAAGTTCTCAGCCGAGAACAGAGTCCAAAAAAGTTTAAGTTCCAAACAGGTATAATCCTTAGTCAAAGTGACAGAGTATCCCTGTCTTGAGAGCCCCGATGGGCGACTTGTGTCTGTACAATTTCTGCATGCCTTTTTATACTATTCCTAACTTCTTTCTCCTCCCATTACAGTCATCTTAGATCATCATTGACAAATCAAATTCATTAGAACATGACATTTCCTTATTTGGCTCAGCTTTGTCTCCCATGGCCTGGGAAAGTGATTCACCCTAAGTATTAGTTCTTAGTTACTCATCCCCAGAAAGCACCTAGTACTCTCTGCTAAAGTCTTACAGAAAGTGCCAGTAACCTTAATTTTGGTCTTGGCAGTCATTTCCCCTTTTTTGGAAAGTGCCAAATCTTCCACCTAGCAACTTTCTGCTGGTTTCAGTGAATTTAGGCTATTTTGGTTTAACTCCCTCTTTTTCTTGCTCACACACCCAGCCATGGGAAATCGCCACTGAGCTTTGTACACACAGTATTGATTCTAACACAACAGTACTTCACTCATATAAGAACACATAAAATCAGCTTCTATCAATCAACTATTTGGTTAGTTTTTAATTTTTTTTATTTATTTTCAAATTTTCCCCCTTTTTCACCCAATTTGGCTATCCAATTGTTCCCCTGGCTAAGCGGACCCGGTCGCTGCCCCGCCCCCTCTGCCAATCTGGGGAGTAGACTGGCACGTCTCCTCCAATACATGCGGAGTCGCCAGCCGCTACTTTTCACCCGACAGCGAGGAGTTTCGCCGGAAGGACGTAGCGCGTGTGGAGGAACACGCTATTCCCCCCAGTACGTTACGTGTTGTTTTTACCTTGCGAGAGGGCTTTTTAGCCCCTGACCCCGTCTCTATATCGGAAGCGCTTCTTGTGATTTACTCGGAGCAGGCGAAATGTCCGGATTCTTGACAGCGTACATCTCTTTTGCAATATATCCAGTTATATATACGTTTGCTTGTGTGTATGTCTGTCTGTCTGAGCATGCACGTGCATTTATGGACGTGCGTATGTGTCTTGGTGTGCATATGTGCACATACATGTCTTTTGCTATATATCCATTTATATGTTTGCTTGTGTGCATTTCTTTGTGTGTGTGTGTGTGTGTGTGTGTGTGTGTGTGTGTGTGTGTGTGTGTGTGTGTGTGTGTGTGTGTGTGTGTGTGTGTGTGTGTGTGTGTGTGTGTGTGTGTGTGTGTGTGTGTGTGTGTTCAGCAGTGAATGACTTCATTCAGGGTGATGTCAGTGACTCTGCCTTGTTGACGTTATCTGACTGGAACGCCAACAGCCCAGAGAGGAACAACACAGGACTTATAATTACTGTTAGAAATGTGTCAAGTTAAATAGACCTCACCACTTTTAATTACAAGTAGATTTACTACCCAAGCAGTTAGTGTTTCTTTGTTTTATGTGTACATTTTGGTTTATCATTTAATTTGAGGTGTTATTGATTCAGAATGAATTGCCTGCTGGTATTTGTAGTTGGTTGATTGTTGTCATTGTTAAAATGTTCAATTAAGCAAATCAGCATTTTATGGCAATAATCAAAGTTCCGTTCCAGACTGAGATCTCCGCCATTTGAAATACACAATGCCTATTCTTACAAAATGATTGATAGCACAAAATTAAACCAAATGATAGTACTTTTTAAAGGATAGAAGGTATCTTTAAGTTGGCAAACAAGAACTCTTATACAGACTTGATCTTCTGTATTTTAGAAATATTGAATGATGACCATCAGGTAATGAAGAACCCTTCAATAAACTCATATTGGTGAGTCAGGTAAAAGTTTGTCCAGTGACATCATCTTGCAAGGTTGGTAAATTTCTGGTTGACTTGTGGTAAAAAAAAATCCCACAACTGGAAGGTCACAGGTTTTACAGTCCTGTCCCAAGGGTTCTTGAGCAAGACACTGAACCTCTACCTGCTCACTCACTGTATGTTTAAACAGTGTCAACTAAATGCCTGAAATGTAATGTTATCTGTTATCCACTGGACTACCAGACACCTGTATACCTCAGCCATTGAACACAGAACAATCAGCCATCTCATAGCAACCAGTTCAGATTAATTTTGCCTGTGTTCTACTGTCCCTTTACACTCTATGGGAAGTCCTGTTGTCCTGTACCATGTGTGACAGTATTTTATTCTAAAGGAAATTCCCTCTGTAAAAAAACTTAACACTTGAAACTGCTGTTAGTGGGTCCATTTTATTGTGTGGTGGTATATTCTTCTTATTCCCATTGGTAAGTTGCGAAACATAGACATAGCATCACATCACCTCAACGTCAGAATCAAAGATCAAGGGGCTTCTGTCTAGACTTTTTAGACCATTCTTCACTGATGCTCAACAATCACACAGGGAGAAATCTGTCATAGAAGAGGCAGAGAGACCAATTTCTCCACCCACAGTAGCCTCAATAGACCAGAATGCAATGCAGTCAGAAGACAGGTTGTGTTTTGAGTGAGGCGTGGCTCTCAACTGGAAACTATCGCTCTCTAGCCATTACTACCGCTAGTGTTATTACTCCCTCCACCTACAGGAAAAACCAAGCTGGATTCAACAAGTCCAGGTCTGGGGGTTGTCGAAAGTCATTCTGGGAAATGTAGGAAATCACTAACTGATGTACTACAGCACTGGTTTCAACACACAGACTGGAGTATGTTTGCCACTGAGGGCATCCTGGACTCTCACACGGACATAGACTCTTTTGCCTCCTCCGTTCTGGACTACATCAGCACCAACATCAATAGTGTCACCACCCTCAAACAGATTTCAACGTTCCCAAAACAGAAGCCGTGGATGAACAGAGAGGTCCGCCCACTGCTGAAGGCACGTGACACCGCCTTGAGATCAGGTGATGTGCAAGCGTAGAGTTCATCCAGAGCCAACCTGAAGAGGGGCATCAAGAGGGCCAAGCACAGCCACAAGCTAAGGACTGAGGAGTACTTTAACAACAACTCTGACCCCCAACGCATGTGGCAAGGCATCCAGGCCATTACGGATTACAAACACTCCAACACCACCCCTCCAACCAGCGACGTCTCCCTACCTGATGAGCTTAACAACTTTTATGCTCGCTTTGACAGAGACAACCAGGAGGCGGCCATCAAGACTGTGCTCCCTGCAGACCACCAGCCCCTTACACTCTCCCCCACCGACGTGTGTGCTGCGCTGCGCAAGATTAATGCACGTAAGGCTGCTGGCCCTGATGGCATCCCCGGACGTGTGCTCAGGGCCTGTGCTGGGCAGCTGACTGAGGTCCCGACTGACATCTTCAACCTGTCACTGGCCCAAGCAGCTGTCCCCACATGCTTCAAAACCTCCTCCATCGTGCCAGTGCCAAAACACCACTGCAGCGAGCGTAAATGACTTCTGCCCTGTTGCACTCACCCCCATCATCATGAAATGCTTAGAGAGGCTGGTCCTGGCTCATCTCAAAACCTGCTTACCACCCACACTGGAACCCTCCAATTCACCTACTGCCAGAACAGGTGTACAGAGGATGCCATCTCCACAGCGCTTCACACCACCCTCTCCCACCTGGACAACAACACCTATGTGAGAATGCTGTTCATCGATTTCAGTTCAGCATTCAACACCATTATCCCCTCCTTGGCATCAACACCTCCCTCTGCAGCTGGATACTGGATTTCCTAACTAATAGACCCCAGTATGTTAGGTTAGGCAATCACACCTCCTCAACCCTCACCCTGAACACTGGCGTTCCAAAGGGCTGTGTGCTGATTCCTCTCCTCTACTCCCTGTTCACCTGCATGTCTGTACATGGTTCTGATTCTGATTCTGAATACCATTATCAAGTTTGCAGACGACACAGCGGTGGTGGGCCTCATCAACAACAACGAGGGAGGAGGTCCAGCACCTGGCGGTGTGGGGCGCCAACAACAACCTGGCCCTCAACACCAAGAAGACCATGGAGCTCATTGTGGACTTCAGAAAGACCAAAGGCTGCGCACACACCCCCATCCATATCAATGGAATGGAGGTTGAGTGTGTCACCAGCTTTCAGTTTCTGGGTGTCCACATCTCCGAGGACCTCTCTTAGACCCCCAACACCTCAACCCTGGTCAAGAAGGCACACCAGCGTCTCTTCTTCCTGAGACTGAAGAAAATCCACGTCTCCACAGATCCTGGTTAACTTCTACCACTGCACCTTCAAGAGCATCCTTACCAATTGCATCGCAAATGGCAACTGTTCTGCCTCCGACCGGAAAGCACTGCAGAGGGTGGTAAAACCTGCCCAACGGATCACCGGTATTCCACTTCCTGCCATCGAGACTATCCACCACAAGCGGTGCCGGCGGAGGGTGCGCAGCATCATCAGGGACACCTCACACCCCGGCCACAGATTGTTTGCCATCCTCCCTTCTGGGAGGCGCTACAGGAATCTCCGTTCCTGGACCAGCAGGCTCAGGAACAGGTTCTTCCCCTCGGCTGTCACCTTACTGAACTCTGCACCGTGGTGATAGCCCCCATCCCCGGATACCTCCCCATTCCCCCACCCCACCGGTACAAACAAAGGGGAGGGAAAAAGCAGAAATGAAAGGCCCACACCAGGGATTTCCTCCTACTCCTCCCCTAACCCTAACCTCCCCACACACACAACACCCAGAAACCTTCCTCCAGTGACTATACATACTTACTATACACATGTTCATTCTGTATATATTGTACACCACACTGTTTATACTATATTATATACCGTTTCATTTATATTATACACTGTTTATACTATATTACTATAATTAATCAATCAATCAATCAATTTTATTTAAAGTGTAGAATCACCATGAAGCATGGTCCCAATACACTTTACAATTAAAAAGAATGCATAGGACAAAACATACAGCAAGCAAATAAAATAGTTAAAATAAAACAACCACATTAAAAACATCAATGTTAAGAGAATGTTTGAATATTACACTAAAACAACCATATTAAAAACATCAAGTTAAAGGGGTGTTTGAATATAAATAACAAAAAATAATAAAACCACATTAAAAACATCAACATTAAGAGGATGTTTGGAAAGGTGATGGACCCGACTAAGTTGTAGTTCTAGGGTCAGCTGTAATGAAGCGAATAAAGGTGGGTTTTCAGTCTTGATTTAAAGATTTCAACTGAGCTTGCTTCTTTAACATGTAATGGAAGTCCATTCCACAGATAAGGGGCACGGTAGGCAAATGCTCTGCAGCCAACTGATTTTTAACCAGTGAAGAGAGGCCAGAATGGGTGTTATATGATCACATATTTTACTCTTTGTCAATATTCTAGCTGCAGCATTCTCAACAAGCTGAAGACTTCTAGAAGCACAACTAGGAAAACCAGAGAGAAGGGCATTACAATAATCAAGTCTGGAAGATACAAGTGCATGGATTACAGTTTCAGCATCACACAATGATAGAATAGGTCGGATTTTAGCTATATTACGAAGATGAAAAAATGCTGTCTTGGTAATAGCCTTGATATGAGACTGGAATGTCAGATGAGAATCAAAAATCACTCCAAGGTTTTTGATGGTTGAGCTTTCAGAAATAATACAGCCATCAATGTTAACACTCAAATAAGCAAACAAATGCCCATATTTGGCTGGTCTAACAACTAATAATTCTGTTTTATCAGCATTTAACAGCAGAAAGTTCAAATTTCTGATAGACATGCCTCTAAATTAAGGAGTTGGGAGAGGTCATTTGCCTTTACAGGTAGCTGTGTATCATCAGGGTAGCAATGAAAATTAACACCGTATTTTATATACTGTTTATCCTATATTACTGTTTATATACAATGTTTATATCATATACTGTTTATACTATATATATATTGTATATATCTTGCATTTCATATCCACTGTTCATACAGTTAATACGGTTTATACTGTTAATCTTAGCACACTCATACTACCCCTTACAGTTTATTCTATATAGCTTATTCATACCACTCTGTTCATACTGTTCATTCTGTAAATACTGTTCATACTGTATGTACACCATACTGCATATACTATATATATTACTGTGTACATCTTGCATGTTCCTCTTGCATACTCATATCCACTGTTAATACTGTTTATACTGTTCATACTGTATATATCTTAGCACATTCATACTACCCTTACAGCTTATTCTATTTATATACTATATGTTCATTACACTGCACTGCACTTTACTGCTTCTTTTGCACTTCTGGTTAGATGCTAAACTAGCATCATTGTCTTAGTACTTGCACTCTGTGCAGTAACAATTAAGTTTAATCTAAACTAATCTAATCTAAGATAAAAGATGAGGCAGGTAAAGTAGGCACACCAAAGACTTTAAATCACAAAATAACTCCAGGAATGCATTAACTATCATAGATTAATGATATCTAACAGTGGAAGAGTATCTGCAGATTCAAATGGAATGAACTACTGCTCATGACCCCCATGTCACCTTTTGCAAAAACAATCCATGGTACAAGCTGACATTTTTGATGAATTTATACTGACATCTTGTGGTGGAAAGAGGCATCACATGCCATGTTAAACGAAATTCTCTGTATAACTACAGTTTAAGCACAGAAAGAGATCGAGAGTGAGGAAATCAAAGCAAATTGATTGAATAACCCTAGTAGACTAAGTTCCTGTTTTGATTATTATCTATTTTCAGAGTAACCAGAGGCTGAGCAGCAGTCAGTCCAGCCAGCCTCTGTCCACCCCAGTGGTCTCCATCACCACCCCTAGTCTGCCTCACCAGAGTCTGGTCTACACCGGCATCACCTCTGCCTACAGCAACGGTACCTGAATATTATTTGTATTGTTGTTATTGAGAGCAGCAGAGGGGGGAGATTGCGAACTCTGCTATTCATAGCTCAGACTGTCACTGTTGTAGTCCTCTCTTCCACAACTTTTAGTGAAATACCTACCTCCCTAGTAGCTCAACTGAAGGCCCAGCAGGGTCACAGTGCTTTTCACTGACCAGGCCCGTAGCCAGCCTGGTGGAAGGGATGGGTCTTTTTTTTCCAAAAGTGGACCTTTTTGCAGAATTCAGATTTTTTATGGCGTGGTCGGAGGCCGAGTCGTCTAGAACAGGATTTGTCTGTATGTCTGTCTGTTTGTCTGTCTGTCCTCACAAAAGTAGACCAATCACAGCTCACGCTGCTATGTGCATGGCATCATGAAACAGTGCGCAGGGAACTACAGTTACTGCTTGCTGCTTTGCAGCTCAAATTATTAATCTACATAGAAATCTTGACTATATCAACTTTAAACAGGCCCCCCAGAATTACATGGTAAAAAATCTCAAATTACACGTGGACTTTTTAAAATTCCACATTGGATTTTTTTGTTGCAGTGCATGCTTTTATCCACTCAAAGCAACCCTGCAGAAAAAAATTATACACATGAAAACTTGGTTTTTATATTTATCAATTCATGTATTTGATTGTTTATATTTATTGAACTATTAATATTATATTATATATTATTATATTATATATATAATATATAAATACATTACTAGATTTCAGCATTGAGGTAGCCTACTTACATTCATGATTTTGCAGAGGCATACTATGGAATCACAAGAAAGTTTCAGAGCGACAGAGACAGAGCGTTCCCATAACCATATTAACTCACT
>OMOV01113517.1:0-13729 GCA_900312565.1 Beryx splendens | reverse complement strand
CAAAGAGATCAAAATGTATATCCCACCACCATCATGGGCAGCACAGAACTAAGTCTGTGTTATGTGCTGCCCATGATGGTGGTGGGATATTGTACTAATGCACAAGAATACCGTGAGAGTGGTTGTCATTATTTTTGTTGCTGTGAGCTATCTAAGTAGCTTCACCGCTGCAGCACACAAGTCTTTTCAAGGAAGAACATTCACTGAGAGAGAATTCACAATGTGTGACTCCATGATTGTGATTTGCTCAATCAGCATCTGTGAGCACAAAGAACTCTCTCCCAAAACTAGCAAGCAGAAAACCAACTCTCTTATCTGTGATGTTATCAAAGACACTTCGTGGAGGCTGGCTGTGTTGAGTCATTGATTGTTTGTCTGAGGCCTAACACCCAAACGAGCTTTATATTGTGTAGCGCTGACAGTTCACACACACAAAATGTACCCAGATATTCCTGTGAGTGCTGTAACAGTGTCCGCAAAGTCGCTCCCCTGTTAACAATCAAAGGAGCTGCTCTCTTGATGACATCACACATTAGTCTTGGCTTGTGATGCGTTGTGTCCGATGTATCCAGCGTCATCATTCATCTAGATCCAGTTGCCATAGCATTCACTCCATTTTGTGAATGGGAAAAATGAACAAGGCGACAACAACACATTGTTTCTAGTGGTATGGTACACAATTATTCAGCTTTTAGCTACATATAAATCCTGAGAAATGTTTAATTTCAAATAGACTGTTTCTGGTGATTTAGTTAATATAAAATAAATTAGATATCCACATAGATTACAATGCAATACCCATCTAGTATTTTCAGTTTTATGGTAACTAACTCGCTAAATGTTAAATGACACGTTGCGCCCAGATTGTGATGATTGACATAAATGCATTAGGACAATATTACTGATGCATAAACAGTCCAGAACAGCTGATGAAATTAGAGCAATGGATAATCAGAACTCTGTGTGTAGCAGGTAGAGCGCCACTGCAACGTGGCACTGATGTCGCTTCTGCTGCAGCTTCTCTATACTGGGTTCCTTGTGGGACACAATCTTCCCCAGGCTGTCTTAGAGACAACAAATTTCTAAAAAAGCGAGAACATGGAAGCATCCTTAAACTTTGAGATGGACTGTGTGCTTGACATCGACACATAGCTGTTCATTTTCTCATCTGTTTCAACTGGCTCTGTACTACAGACTTTTGATGTGTCGTTCTCACAATGAATCTAGGGGCTTGCCATTCATTCTCGTCAGCCAAGTCACCATTTGATGCATCTTCAGCTGGCAAGAAAACCTCTGGGATCTTTATCCATCCTCTGTCCTTGTGTTCTTTTGCTTTTGAATTGCACTTCGGCCATTAGATACTGTGTCAAATGCATCATGGAGGACACAAAAACACACAAGAACGCATTATAGATAGATCGCAGATATAGACTAAACTGTGCAAAATCACGTAATGGAATTCCATGTGTGACTGCTGTTAAGTTTGGATTCTCAGGTATTCTAGCAGATGTGACTGTTATTCTGCATGCTTCCTCGTCTTGATCTTATTTTGTCACGATCTTACCTCTCACTCAGGTCAACATTGACTATGCCACCAAGACGGACATCCAGAAGACCATAACGCAGCCCACCAAGAGCTGTTTTGAAGCGGCCCAGGTTAAAGTCTACAGCCTGATGAAAAAGGACTGCTACCCCAGGTTCCTGAACTCTGACATTTATCTGCGCCTGGCCAAGCGGAAGGCCCCCGGAGCCAGCATGTTCCGCAGGAGGTCACGCTCCTGCGTGTTCAACGAGCGAGGCGAGGCCACAGCTGAGTCTTCAGCCTGGTAGTGCAGCAGGTGTGGAACAATCTGCTTTTTTAACCTATTTTAACTCCAAAAGTAGCATGTTAAACTACCCACTGTCTACATCAGAGGCACTACACTCTGAATCTTGTGGATACAACTTTTACTTTTAAAGTATTTTCTCCAACTTTGCATGATCCATGACAATATCACTGCTCAAGTGACTCTATAACTACTTACAGTAACCAACTAACCATACAGACAACCATACAGAGGCGGTAGATTTCAGTTGATCGAATCCACCAGTAGTGCGATATAGAACATTAATCATGTTGATATACAGTATGTCTCTCAAGCTAATTTGACCCATATCCCATTAAAACGGATTCATGATTCCCCCCCAATGTCTAACCCCCTCCAGACTCACTTGCAGTGAAAGCCGTAGCTATGGCGACTCCAAAGCAGTGCAACTTTTTAATGAGGGCTGTACTAAGGAGATTTTTATTTTAGGCATTTTATGCTTTATTGACAGATATAGTGTGAGAGAGAGACAGGAAGGTATGGGAGAGAGGGGAGGACATCCAGCAAAGGACCGCGGGCCGGATTCGGACTGGGTCGCTGTGGGAAGGACTGAACCTTATATGGTATGCACTCTACTCGGTGATCCACCAGGGCGCCCCCGGAGATGTTACATTTCTGTTATCAATTAAAATATTCCGTTTCCAGAGACAGAAAATGCATAGATCTGTCTGAATACTAATATGACATTTTATTAATTACCATAATAACTGTTTTTACTGTTTTTCACTTTGCTACCACTGTAACCTAATAATCTATGTATTATAATGATCATAAGTGTGGCTTTGCTGTTGTAAAATGTACATAATCTGTGGAGTAATTATTCTAATAAACACTTTCTTACAAAAGCCTTTTTGAGGAGGCCTTTGGTGTCATTAATTAGTTCGCAGGACCACACCTAAATGTGATGGATGGAGCCATAATGTGTGCATATTACACCAGTGGGTAAAAATATGATAATTTGGAACTCCCTATTCCAAATCGCTGAAAAATTAATAGACCTTATCAACTGACTACCACCACTCTGGGACAGAATTATTCATGTTATGGTATATGTATGCACGGCCCATATTTCTTACAAAGACAAATATGTAATAATTTCAATCTGTCACTGATCCCTCTGAGTTTGCCCCCCAACCTCCTGAATATATATGCAGAGGGAAGGACGTATTCCAATACCTTACATACATGTGTACAAGCATAACGCCGTGTGGGCTAATGCACACACATACACACACATACACACACACGCACACGCACACGCACACACACACAGGGCTGATTTAGCTCATTAACACACATATCAGGAGTACCAGTAGCCTTTGGAGTGATGAAGCCCAACTCAGCCCAAGTTCCTGTCATTCTACAAAAACCTGCATGGAATACCTTACAGTTCACATTAATTATGCATCAATCTAGTAGGCACTGGGATGCATACTGCAATACCTGCTGTCTGCTCGCACAAATGGTCCGAGAGTGGGGGGAAACTTAATGATGTAGTAACAAAGGTAGGGGGCTCAGTTGGCCTGCCAAATTCATCACAGCTAAAGATTAGTTGCCCGCTACGAATTTGTTGCCAGAATTCTTGCTCATTTCTTCCCATTGGTATTTCAATTTGTGACTCAGTCTGTGCTGAAAGCCTCTGAAATCAGCCAGAAGTTAAACATGTTGCTATTAATACAAAATTCCTTCTGAATTCAAAGCTGTGTGGACCCTTTGAAGGGAAACAAAGGAGTACTTAAACCTAGTTTGCCTGGGGATATGAGATGAGCACCAGTATCCACAGCGAGTTTTAAAAAGGACTCATGGACTAATGTGGTTAATAGTGGACATTTACGCTGAATTTCTCAAACAAATTGATTTTTTAGTAAATGAATCCTCAATCCCGTCAAATGGCTGTCGATTGCTTTTGGATCATGCTCAGCTTCTTGTTAGGACTCTGGTGATGGATGATTTACTACAGTTTATAAAATTTCTTCATAAAAAGGTGAAACATGTTCAGTAAAATCAGTTAAAGTGCTTTAAGGCCAAAACAAAAACTCCCTACCATATTGACACCTGGTTGTGTAACACTTAGACAGACAAAAGGTTTGGGAACCTGCGCCCAAGGGTGTCACTTGGGCGCAGGTTCCCAAACATTTTCACGGACCCCCAGATCAAGCCGTCTCAGAAGATTTTTCGTTCCCTGTCTCTACGTGAACCGAATTTAGTACTAGATTTGCTGACTTGGAGGCTCAGAAATTGAGTTGTGAAATTTCCACTTTACAAATCTATTGGCACTTGACGCGGAGGGCCTGCCACCGTATTGACAGAACTAAATGGATTACACTGCAACTTCACTCTGAAGGCCAAGTTATCTTGAATATCTTGAGGTAAGAGAGTTTGTCGCTCTCATCCTACACACAATACCTTCCTGTTTGTTTTTGTGAACAAATTTTCCCACAGGTCCTGCCTGACACCTCCCCTCCGTTCTGGAAGTGGCCACCGCTCAGGACGTCTCTCCAGGGATGGATGAACCTGCTTCAAAGAAGAGGTGGCAGGTTCCCACTGGGAGTGAGAGCAATCTCTGCCAGCCTGAGGCTAAATACCACCCAGACATTCATATTCAGCCTGTGAGGCAGGATCTGTGTCAGCTGCATGGGACCTGGAGAACGATGATCAAAAAATGAATTATTTTTACTTCAAAATTCACTATTTTGCTTAACTAAATGCCACACACAAATACTGATGTCATTTTTAGGTCTATGGCAGGCTGTATGGAACATGTATAAAGTTTGTTCTATTAAGATATAATGTAGAAATTGATTCCCGGTGCACAATTTGATTGTGTTTTCTCATTGTGTTCTTCAGTGAGATTGAGTCTGGGATGCCCGCCCTGGAGTCTTTCTATTGTGTGATATTCTTAAGGGCCCCAGGATATTAGACGGAAATTACTGTGAAACAGGTGAAAATAAGTAAAAGAAAGAGAAAGGGTCACTTCAGGATCTCCACTGCCCGCTGCTTTCATAATATCTGTCTCCAGAAACAGAGAGAGAGAGAGAGAGAGAGATGAAAGATGAGAACTTTGTCTTTCTCATTATACCAAATACATGCTTATTGAATTCATTTCAGCGGTTCAACATTTGATTTAAAGTTGGGAGATTGGGGATTGGGTTAGATCTTAAACCTCCACCCCCCAGTCGGGGGTCTAGAGCGATTAGCAGAGCAGGGGGACAGCATCAGGGAGGTGTGAAATAGAGACGGGGGCCCTGGAGAGGACTTACAGTGCCACCCTGTGTATGAGCAGGAAAGTGCTTCCAGTGAAGCCATCATTTGGTATCAAGGCAAGGCAAACTTTATTTATATAGCACATTTCATATGCAAGGCAAATTCAGTGTGCTTTACATAAAACACAACAGTACATCATTTGTCAGGTAAAATGACATTATCAGCTCATAAAATGATATTAAGAAGAAAGAAAGAAAGAAAGAAAGAAAGAAAGAAAGAAAGAAAGAAAGAAAGAAAGAAAGAAAGAAAGAAAGAAAGAAAGAAAGAAAAGGTAAGTATCACTGTGAGGACACTGACTCTGCCACTATCCATTCACATCATGTTATGAACGTATAGAAGTGAGTGTGAAACAAATAGAAGCTCTTCACTCAAGTGAAGCTCTTCAGGCTTGCAGTGAGTCCTTTTATCCATTCGGCTGTGAATGAATAACACCTGATGCATGAACATGAGAGTCCAGGCTAAATCACAGAAAGGGAAAGCAGCCTGCATGAAAACAACCTATACAGCCTCGTCCTTGTTTGAAAAACAAATTCCTCGACTTGGTGTGTCTGCACACAGGCAAATAGGGATGGGTGTTTTCCATCACCTGTTGATTTGCATTCTGGGTTTGTTTTGTTTGTTTGCACATTACATCCCCACCAATGATGAGGAAAGTCAGGACAGGTCAAGTGCTCACTCTGGACATGTGCTCATTATACTGCACGAGCGCACTGTGACCCTCCATGAGACATGACCTCTATACCGCCGGAGGAGCCAAAGAGGACGCTCCTCCACATAAAGCTTAGTCATGATCGTATGGCATCTTGCATGACTTACATGGCTGACAGCGGCTTAGCGCGTTCTCTGGCAAGTCACAAATATCTAAATCCCCATGCAATCTTTTGCTTGTGTGATCTATTTTATATCAAAAGAATATGTAATCATATGTAAATCCTCTTATAGAGATAAAGCAAAATGCACTATGGAATAGTAAGTTGTGTTAAGCATACTACTTCAAACAGCATCTAAATAAAGAATAAATCATCAAGTGATCTTGATTAAAAGAGTGATAAGTGAGCATCAATGGGTGGAATAAAAACAGACAAACAGGGATGACAGGATGAAAAGGACAGAACAGACATAATGTGAGAACTTTGCCTGGTGACTCAACTTAACCAGTGATTACACCACTGTGAATATGTAGGGGGAAAGATTCAAGCTTAATCTTAGTATCGGTCAGAGAGTATTGGTCTTAGTTTGCCAGACTTGAGTACACACAGATCTTTCTGTAATTCAAAGCCAATGTACTGATTTGCACCACAGTTTGACTAATTTATGAACACACGCAAATTTTCCGTCAGATTACATCATCGTTTTCGCAGCGGCTTCGCAGCCTTTCAGTACAAGGGTCAGTGATCGCCTGCAGTAGCTAAACGCACAGCATGAGACAGAGTGTTAACACAGTGTTCGTTTTTGTTACCTTGATGAACAAGGGGCACAGCAGATAGGCAAATGCCAGGATGTAGGGCCTTTTTTCATTAATGGCGCATTTGTTTATGGTCAGGATCTCTCCCGGAGGCTTCCTGACCATTTAGTTAAATGTTCTTCTATGTATGTCACTTGGTGCTGTGCCACAGGCCATTTTATTATCATACTCTTAATGATATTCATAAGAAATCCCAATTTCCTATTATAGTTCTTATTTAGATACTCAACTGGTGAACGAAAACCATGTTTGATCGTCAGAAATACCTTGAAAAATCCTGCTTTAATGTTGTTGTTTTTTTTTTAAATGCCTCATATCGATGGGTGACATTCATATTGATGGACACTGTTTTGGACATGGTGCCACAGTCATGAGGTGAAATGGGACACTCCTTAAATCACAGCACAGCTCTCTCTCCCCAGAGGAGATGCCCCGTCTCTCCCAACAACAACACTTTGCATACTGATTTTCATATGTTCCATTCATGTTGGGGGGCCTCATTTAGATTTGTTCAGTCACTTGACTCCCTCATTTCCAAACAATCACAATCCCATCTTCGCTCTGGCAGGACCTTATCTCTCTCCCTTCTCAGAGGACGTGGAGATGGCGATAAAGTGAGTTACTGCATATTTGATTCCAGGGCCTTTACCTTTTTCAGCAGGCTACAGCTTACAGCAGCAATGTGGAAAATACCAGGGAGTTGTGCGCTCACTGTAAGTCTCACCTTTGCATTGTACCATCTATTATTATTTGGATAAGGTTGAGTTGGTAGTGGCGGGGCTTGGAGGTGGCTCCCAAGCGCTAAATGCATTATCTGACAGAGTTTTGACAAATCGCCTCAAAACATGATGCATGATATAATTTAAATGATTTATGATTTTGCATGCAAATGTGTTTTATGAGAGGCATGTGCTGTGCAGTTCACAGATAACCGGGCTAGTGATAGATCTTGATGCTCTTTTCAAGGGTAGATTGTGTTGCTTTCCCAAGGACCCACTAGAGGATGTTGAGACATGGGGCGAGTCAGTGGACAAACTCCTTGGGTGTAAAGGTGAGAGCTACATATACATTTACAGCACTTCACTGATACTTAATTGAGCCTTGTTGCCTCTCTCTATATACGCTCACTACCCACTTACCCTCCTCTGTCA
The DNA here is from genome assembly GCA_900312565.1 of Beryx splendens. Taxonomy (NCBI): domain Eukaryota; kingdom Metazoa; phylum Chordata; class Actinopteri; order Beryciformes; family Berycidae; genus Beryx; species Beryx splendens. The sequence goes on along the minus strand of OMOV01113517.1, from coordinate 5,984 downwards.
TTTCCAGCTGGACAGATAGCTTTCCGTGAGTTCCTGAGGTCGGAGTACAGTGAGGAGAACATCCAGTTTTGGCTGGCATGTGAGGAGTACAAAAAGATCAAGACCATCCCAGAGATGATCTCCTCTGCCAACAGGATCTACTCAGAGTTCGTCCAAACGGAGGCGCCCAGACAGGTAAAGATAACTGACTTTTAACAGTCAGGACTTAAACCTCTCATGACAGCCGCAGACCTTCTAGGAAGTTCAAGTTCTTTCAACTTTGCAAGTACATTCAAGAGGTTCACTCAAGGACTTGATTTTGATTTTATAATAATAGAAATAAAGCTGTGCATCACCTCAGCTGCACCCAAGTAGCTTCTGATTGTGAAGTCAGAGCCGACAGCATGGAGACAGACACAGTGAAGTGAGCAAGTTAACATAAGATGCCCCCGGGCGATGTTTGATTTCAGATCAACATAGATTGTGGCACCAGAGAAAACATCACCAAGAACATCTCCCAGCCGACCCTGACCTCGTTTGATACGGCACAGAAGCTCATCTACAGCCTGATGGCCAGGGATTGCTACCCACGGTTCCTAAAATCTGACATCTACCAGGGACTGCTGAGGAGAGCAGGGTCAAGGTGACTGTTTCAAACCGGCAGCCTCTCAAACAGGCGCACAAGATCTTCTCTCAAACTCTCATCTACCGCTCTTTGATTCCAGTGTGGATAACGGGTTTATGCCATACCATCCAGATCTGTAGTGTAGCAGAAATAGCTTTTCTCTACCTGTGTGATTCAGTAGTCAGTTACAGCTCAAGAGAGATTGGGGCTTGTATTATACTTTATCTCTGTAATTATGTTCAGGTAAAAAAAATAAATGAAAGAGATTGTGCACATAATTCTTCCCTGATCATATATCCCCCAACCATGAATTTAACAATAAAACTAATTCCTTATTGTAAATAGTATTATCAACATTTTCTCCTATCAGATTTGGTTATTCAATTATAAATTGTTCTGAGTAATTCAACTTTCACATGGAAATAAATATATGAGTCTATTGTTAAACTTCTGTGTCAGGTTTGGATTCTGTTTTATCCCTCAGAATGACGAAATAGACTCAGTTGGACTTCACATTTGGGTGTGGTTGTTTTGAATGCCATGCAAAACATGAAGTCTAGCCTGTGTACTAGGCTATGGGCAGTGGTCAAACAAACAGCAGATGGCAACAGAGTCCTTCAAGCAAAATCTGTAGATGAGAAGAACTGACACTGAAAAGAAAGGCACTGGAGCTTCACACCCCGCCGCCTGTGAAGCAACTTCCTCTGGCTGTGCGCGGTTTCAGTCTGCAGTATCAGAGCAGAAGTCGGGGGTGTTGTACGCCCAGCTCCATGTGAAGAGGAAATGCATGAATCAACCCTCCCTCAAATTAGACCTGCTTGAAATACCAGACACAGGGGAAGGGGTGGGCGCGCTTCTGGAGCCATTTGGTGTCATGGTTCCATTCATCATAGAAAAGGATTCAGAACTGAATTCTGAATCTAATGAAATGGTCTGATGAAATCTAATCTAATCTAATGGTCTAGTGAAAATGTCTATATGTAAATATCCCTCCGAAAGTATAGCTTGTAAAGTGCAATGTTTGTAGATGAACCTGGACAGTATTAGCCAGTCAATTTTCTTGTTAAGACAAGATGAGTGCCATTCCATGTGCTTACATAACCTAGGTTACGTAAAACTCGAACTTCAAGACTTCAAACTTAGACAGATTCACAAGAGAGTGTGACTGTAGGGCAAGTTTAGGCCTATTGTTGGGGGCGAGGGGGAACTTGCGTTAATGGAATATGAAGTAATACTTTAATTTTTCATCGGTATCATACAATTTATGAATAATCATCTAAAAATACTCCGCATCCTGAAATGACACGGCTCTGAGCTGGAATTCCAAAATAGAGACATCCTGTTTTTTGAATGATGTTACGGCGTTCAGTATATGTGTGATGCATATGCCTAGCAACGATAGTTTTCCCTTCGTACATATGGTCCTAATGTGTTGTCTGATGTGTTGTCTGATGTTTCTGATTTGTTTTTCTGGTGTATGGAAAGTGGAAGTAGGAAGGACTCGGTTTCTCACATGTGACCCTGTCGAGCATTAGGTGAACATTTTGTTCTGTTTGTTTTGATGGCATTGAATGTACAGTGGATTTATTTTCAGATTGCTGCACTGAACGCTCGGCTGGGCCTGTTCTGTCTTCTGCAGACTTAACCACAACTTCCTCTGGTTTTGACAACTCCTCCTGGTTACATTCACCTCTTTGTGGGTGGAGGGTAATGTTCGTTAGACAGTGTAAGTGTAACTTGTTGACAACCCCGCAAGTTTAATCTTATTCATACTGGTTATGAGGTGTTAGCGATGAATAGCCGACTAAAACTGCATCATATGGTGCTCAGGTCGACAGCAGTTAATGGCGGAAACACACACACTGGTGTTGTGCCTGATAAAAAAGTATCTGTCAGGGAGCGGTTTCTGTCACCACAATGTCAACAGCTGCACTCTGAGCGCCAAGACTAAACATTTCCAGTGGAGTAAACTGAGATGAACTTTAAGATATTGTGACAAATAACACCTGGTTCAGGTTTGAGAGTAACTATTTCACTTGCTTTGCTCAAGATTTCCAGTTTAGGAACGTTCACACCTTATACCTTTACTCATTTCTAACCCACTTCTTTGAAGGAAGCTGCAGCTACTTCAACAAACAAGGTGTGGCACACTGAAACTCCTTACCTTTAACCAGTAAAGGATGTATGTATGTAAACCTTTATTTATTCAGGGAGGGCCAATGAGAGCAAGCTCTCTTTTTCAAGGATGCCCTGATTACAGAAAGTGTAAAGTGTACTGAGGAACAGTCTCTCGCACTATAATACGAGGGTATCTTCATCTACAGTGAAATCTTTGCTGAGTGACGCTACTTTTATCAGTTATCATGAGGATGATATTGCACTGAATGTTATGTACTGCAAAAAGGCAAACTTATGTGTCATTCACTTCCTTTCTGGGTTGTTTGGTCTGCGATATATTACACCAAAGTCTGTGATAGTCTCATCAAAAAGCCTGAGTAGATGAATTCACCTAAGTTTTATGACAGGATGTGCTGAAATTCCCCCACCGCTAAGAAATAGCTTTCACTTTTAGTTAAGAAAATGTTTTCAAAAACTGAAACAATGGCACTGCATCTTGAAGCCAAAACCGGAGCACAGAGCAAAGTTCGCCATTTGCCTATCTGCTGCTGAATTTTCCACTGGCCTCATTTGCATCCCCAAGCTTTAAACCAAACAAGCGATGACCTGTGCAGGTTTCAGAACAATACAGACAGACAGGCAGACGTAGCAGCAGTCCGAGGCAGCTCGCGTCATCCTCTACTTCCTCTATTTCTGCGGTTAGTTCAGAATGATATCGTGACGCCACACGCACACCTCACAGCAGCCTTCTCCTGCACTATATATGTGGACGCTGAGCCAGTCTGACGCACAGACGCAACAGTGGCAGCCGAAGGTCTCACAGCTCACTGAGAGAAAAGCCCAACGTACACGCAGAGACGTACACAGAAACCCATGCTTCTGCCTCTCCGTAATGCCGAGTCTGGTCACATCACCGCCGAGGGAGCTGCAGCACCTCAACATGGACGCTGAGGACAAGAAGAGGAGAAAGGCCAAGTAAGTACTTTATTTCAACTCATGGCACAGTGTTGATCAACCATCAAGTATGAGAAGAACATGTCAGAGGATTCTATCGGTTTGCGTCCATGTGATTCACCTACTCCCTCTGTGTTTCAGGGGAGGAAACCTAAAGTCTCGGCTGCAGTGCAAATCTTCGCAGGCCTCGAAGGCTGAAGGGTGAGTGAACAAAGTCACGTCAGTGTCTGAACTCCCTCCACGGAAACTCTAAATGTCCAATTTCACACCTGAACCCGTGTGTTCCTCTTTTGCAGCCTTTCGTTTGAGGAGATGTCCCAGTGGTCGCACTCCCTGGAGAGACTTCTGGCGTCAAAATGTAAGATATCAATACGCCGTCCCAGAAATTCTTACGTAACTTTGCCCTTGGAGTTGATGAACACAGTCAGTATTCTTCTTCAGCACTGACTAATTGTTGCTCATTTGTTCCTGTGTAGATGGCATTATGACATTCCAGGCCTTCTTGAAGTCAGAGTTCAGTGATGAAAACATTGAGTTTTGGCTGGTGTGTGAGGACTATAAGAAAATCAAGTCTTCCTTCAGGATGTCCTCCAGGGCCAAGAAGATCTTCAAACACTACATCCAAGCCGAGGCTAAGAGAGAGGTATGTACGGCGTTTAATACTGCAGCCAGATTTATACACACACACACATACACACACCACCACCACCACAACCACCACCGATTCTTCAAGTATTCACAGCTCCTCATTGTGTCTCCTCTGCCTCCAGATTAACATTGATCAGAAGACCAGGGAGCTGATCAGGCGGAACGTGAAAGCGCACACCACAGTGTGTTTCGATGACGCCCAGAGGATCGTCTACGGCCTGATGGAAAAAGACTCTTACCCCCGTTTCCTCAGGTCCGACATCTATAGGACTTTACTGGACTCCACATCGGGACAAATGAAGGCGTGAGAGAAAACACCAGAGACGCTGGATTTATAGAGGCTGGACTGCGAGGCTGAGCCCAGCGCTGGACTGCTGTGCGGTGTGACCTGGGAGCAGAGAAGCTGAGGGGAACGCGTCAGAGTGTTTGCTCATCCTGGGACCGCTGGTGGTGATTCTTCAAGACGTGACTCCAGCCATTTTCAACCTGGACCCTCTTTTCCATCATGCAATTCTGACCTAGCTCTCATGAATTGCTACCGAGCTACTTACAGTCCCATTGGGATAATAGACACTTCAGAAATCACCCCAAAAGCACCCAAAGTATGCCTTTTTCAACACACTGATTGCCCACTTTGTAATGCGACAAGCCAGTAAAAAGATCTAAATGAAAATGACCTAAAGTCATGCTTTTCTCAAAAAGTTTTGATGCTACCTTGGCCATTACTTTAGCACTTCCTTGTTTACTCTTTGCTGACTGCCTGTGGCTGCCTGTTTGCATGCGCCGCTGTGTAAAGTAGCACAAAATGATCATAGACAAACTGAAATGAAATATAGGCCTATCCCTGTCTCATTACTGAGTGAGTCTCAATACATGCTTTGGGTGCTGTTGGGGTTGATTTATGGCCCTATAGGACTGTATTGGAGAGCAGAGCGAGCAAGAAGTGAAGATAATAAAGCAACTGACAAGATTTTGGTCTGAATGGTATGATGGAAAATGATGGATAAATGGTCAGAGTTATGCTGCAATCAACATTCAGCGGCTGCTGTGATAGTAAATGCCTGTCTGGATTTGTCTCTTAGGTTTCTCACTTACCTGGTGAGAAAAAGATCATTCTGAATTTTGAGGGGGCAAAAGACTTAGCAGACATGGAAAGATAATAATGTGTGATTGCTAGGGACTTTCTGTTTCAGTCACCAGGAAGTGTGTGTGGTGCAAACAACACCTTCCACAGGGCGAGATGCAAGGGCGTGAGCAGACATCTGCAGTTGCACATCTCAAGGTTATTGTTATCTCACTAAAGCAGTAGATAAGTAGTTACTAATCTAGCTAAGGGTTTTTTAATGTGCAAAGTAATGTGGTTAAAAAGCTTAGTTCAGATGGTTCATTGCTGTAACATTGAAATAATGTTACGTTATAACATATCTGTTATTAAGCTAAATGTTAAAGAGGAATTCCACAAAGTGCATGAAAACCTTGTAAATGTGAATGTAAAAAGTATATAGATCTGTACATATTTAATAAAAAATAAATAAATAAGTGACATGTACGGCTAAAGCTTGTCTCATTTTACATGTACAATGAAATGAAAATCTGTTTGCATGAAAGAGACAGAATAACAGACAGACACACACACACACACACACACACACACACACAC
>OMOV01113516.1:0-13372 GCA_900312565.1 Beryx splendens | reverse complement strand
GAAAGGGATAAAATGTGATAACAAAATTGGAAAAAAAAGTGAATAAAATCCCCCCCCCCCCAAAAAAAAAGAAAAGAATGGGAAATGTTAAAAAAAATAAACCCTCTTTGCCATATGCTATCCCATATCTTTTTTTTGTTGATCAATGATGATGTTGCATACCCCCTAAAAAACGGGTAGTTGCGCCCCTGCACCCAACCCTGTGTCAAGTGCATCGGCACTGTCTGACCAAACCAAGCTCCCTTGATGACAGACAAAGAGCTGATGAAGAAAGGGCATGGAGCTTTTAATTACAGGTCTGCTGAAGGGGTGATCACAGTGAAATGGTTTTACAACAAATGTGTCAACCTTCTGAGCAATGCCTGTGGGATCATGCCTCTTTCAACTGTCACACGGTGGAGCAAAGAGGCCCATGCAAAGATTGCCATCCCGTGCCCATCACTCATCACTGTAGGCATCAATCATGCCTACAATGAACATATGGGAGGGATCGATCTTTCTGACATGCTGGTACACCTGTACAAGACCCCAGCCAAGTCAAGGCGATGGTACGTTCCCCTCTTCGAATATATCCTTGACCTGTGCATCTCAAATTCCTGGCTGGTCTACAAGAGGGACTGTTGCCTACTGAACGAGAAACCAATGCTTCTCAAAAGGTTCCACCTGGCAGTCGCCCACAGCTTGAACCAAGTCAATAAGCCAGCATCCAAAGTTGGCCGACCATCATCCTGCTCTCCACCACGTCAGAAGAAATGCTACACCCCAAGACCCTCACAACCAAAACCACAACCAGATGTGTGTTACGACAACTTTGGACATTTGCCACTTCACTGTGACAAGCGGGGGCGGCGCAACCTCTGTCAAAAGGGTGTGTCGAGATGGAAATGTCAGAAATGCAATGTTTTCCTGTTTTTGGATGCAAACCAGCAGTGTTTTGTACTGTAGCACACAATCAGAAGTGGATCTAATTATGAAAAAATATTTGTGCTGTTGCACCACCACACAGATGAGGTGTTTCAAGATGGAAATGTCAGAAATGCAATGTTTTCATGTTATGTGCAATATTTTACTTGAAAACCAGCAATGTTTTGTAGCATACCACCAGAAATAAAGTGGATCTAATGCCCATAAAAATGTGTTCTGTTTATATTTCTTCAAAAAGTTAGCATTATATTTGACTTTTTCTACTGTTTTTGGTGTTTGTAATGTATTTTGGTACTTTTACCATGAAGTGATATCTCAACTTTTTGGTAGAGGCCTATATTTAAAAAACTGTGGGGTCTGTTAAAAAAACAAGCATTGATTGTTGTTATTATTGCCCCAAGAGAATAAAAAATGCAAACAATTTTTTTTCCATTGCTTTTTTCTTAGTGGGGTTGTTAAAGGGCTAAGGACTGCATGACACAAAACTCTCTCCAGCTAAACATGGATGAAACAGAAGTTCTCGTTTTTGGCCTCAAAAATTCATTGAGATTTTCAGCAGTTACTTGGCCCATGCCCTCTAATGTAAATTCTGCCTCCCATAATTTAGGTGTTATTTTCGACTCACAGTTGAATTTTGAACAACACTCTAAAAAATTGGTTAAGCGTTGTTTTCTACAGCTGAGAAATATCACCATGGTCAGAACAATTCTGCCTTTTAAAGAAACAGAGAATAATTTATGCCTTTGTGGCATTGTGACTCAGCTACTGCAATGCCCTGTTTATGTATTTTAGACAATCTGCACTGCATACACAACTGCATCTTCAAATAGTTAAAAATACATCTGCTCACTTGTTAACAAAGTCTAAACACAGGTCGCACATCATTCCAGTTCTGCCTTTCCTGCACTGGCTGCCGGTCAAGTTTAGGATACATTTTGAAATGTCGCTGATCACTGTAAATGGTCTAGCCCCAGAGTATATAACTACTGAGTCCTCATAACTCTGGGAGATCTCTTAGGTCCTCAAACCAAGGACTGCTGAAGATTCCACATACTAAGTTACATCTAAAAGGTGTTATTGCCTTCTCTGCTATTGCCCCTAAGCTGTGGAACAGTGTTAGATCAGCAGATGCCATTCATATTTTTTACCTTTTATTCTCTTGCCTTCAATTGTATTTGATACTGTTTTGCTGTTTTAGGTTCTTCTATTCCCTACATGTATTTTTGTCTCTTGCTTTAATTTGCTTGTGTTGTCTTTTATGGCTTACTCTTCTGTCTACCCCTCACAGTAACTTCTGTAGCTTTGTTTTACATCCCTTGTAGCAGAACCAGGTCTCCACAGTCATGGGCGCCTAGTTATAGTTAAAAGTGGGGGTGCAAGATTAGTCACAGGCAAGGGGAGGTATGGCAGGCAAATTTTCATTTAATTAACACCTGGAAGTGCCATCTCCTGCAATATAGAGCCTTCAATCATGACCAATAAAGCTGCTCACAGCCAACCTCAAAACTTAAAAAAAAAACATCACAATGAAATCAGCATCTGTGTATGAATTTCTAAAATACAATATATACGGGGAAACGGAGGTGTAGCCTTTACTTCAATATATCAAATATTACAGGCATGTTGCCAAACGTGCTTGAGCAACAAAACAGCACAAAGAACAGCAATTAAATGATAAAACAATAACGAACTATAAGTTATTTAAAAAAAAAAAAAAAAACATGATAGGCTCTTTCATTCAATCATCTTGAATTTACTGCATGGAATCCTTGGAATGCGCCATTACGCTCACGTTTCCTACAGCCTACCTTACAGTGTTATATAGTGTTAAATCATAGGAAATAACCAGTATGGATAACAATTGCTGAATTTTAAATTTTAGTACCGTAGATATATTATGAGCTCTTTCCATTAAATCCTTTTGGGGACGTGATTTAAGCACAAATGTCCCATGGAGAAGCACAATATTGCGCACTGAATCTTTCAGTTTATCCACAGAGAGAATATCTCATGTTTAATGTCCAGGAGCTCAGGTTGGTTTTGTTTATTGCTTTGGCCATAGTTCACCCTGAAGCCTAAAGCTTCTCACACTTATTGTCACTAGTTGTAAATAATATTGTTGTAGTAATAAATTGCTCTGTTTTTTGCATTATAGTTTCTATTATACGTTTTAATGTCACGCTCCGTTTCCCCTAGAGCAGGTCATAACATAATTGGGGGCTCATCCAGTCTTCTCTTCCTGCGCCTGCCGGCGCTGGGAAGGTTGGTAATTTCTTGGTCAGCAGTTTTTCTTTGCGCATGGCTATGTCTCAGTTGTCTTTCGAAATGGATGAATTTGCATACAAACCTGATCTTGATAAACTGGATAGGTGTATGAAAGCAGATTTGTTGTTGATTGCAAATATATTTCATGTTGTTGTCCCTTTGCACGCCTGTAAGGCGGAGATAAAAACCTTGGTGGCGGAGCAGCTGGTGGAGAAGGGCATAGTGGCAAATGCAGACCCTCGGTCGGTGAGTGCACCTGAGGGTTTACACAGGGAAGTGAGAGCGGAGCTGCCACTTCCTCACAAGCTCTGTACGGCCAGGTGGAGGTAGGTGAGGAGGCTCCTGTTGCCGCTGGGGCCCTAAGCACAGATTCGATGGCTCTGATACAGGCTGGGGTAGATACGGAGGATCTGAGGCTGGCCCTCCGCCTGCAAGAGATGGAACTCGATATGAAAAGGGTGGAGCTCGAAACAAAAACCTGCGAGGTTGAGCTCATGCATTTGCGCATGAAGGCTTCAGAGCTGGAAAGACCTCCAGGTCAAACTACTTCTACCCCGGTGAGTATGCATATCTCCAACGCTCCTTCTGAACTGTTTGATGTGAGTAGGCATGTTGCCTTGGTCCCCCCATTTAGAGAAAGGGAAGTTGATTCATATTTTAATGCTTTGAACACATCGCAGCAGCCTTAAGATGGCCCAGAGATGTGTGGAGTTTGCTCTTACCGTGCAAACTGGTAGGAAAGGCACATGAGGTATGAAAGTTGATGAAAGTTTGGATTATGATGTGGTGAAAGCCACAGTATTCTGTGCATATGAATTGGTTCCAGAGGCTTACCGCCAGAAATTTTGCACCTGTGAAAAATCTGCCAGCCAAACATATGTAGAGTTTGCCAGAGAGAAAACAGTTTTATTGGATAAATGGTGCACAGCGAGTAAAGTGGCAACCTTTGCTCAGCTCTGCAAGCTGTTTTTGTTGGAGGAATTTAAAACGTGCCTGCCTGAAAAAATTGTGGTCTATTTGAACGAACAGAAAGTGGATTCTGTCTAAAGCTGCTGTGCTGGCAGATGAATTTGTGTTAACTCACCGTGTTGCTTTTTCTTCGGTGCGCCATGGGCGCACAGACTCTGTGCGTCATGAGTATGCTCCAGGTGTTGGTGCTGGAAAAGGTCCAAAAGTTTTGCCCAAAACCCAACCGCGCTCTGATTCGGCTTCTTCTGACGTGTTTTGCCTTTTTCAGATAGGTCGCCCTGCATTTCTGATGCTCTTCTGTGGGAGGTGCAGATGTGTCCCTTTAGAACTCCATTGCATAGTGTGTTTCTGCGTTCTCCTCTTGTCTCAGGTTCTGTGAAAGTTGCCCTGCGCTCAAGCTTGCCGATATGAGGCGTGGCTCTCATCCTATGTAATGATTTGGCAGGGAAGAGAGATTTTCCGACGCCTGAAGTAGTTTAGAATCCCATGCCCGACTCTAACCCGTCTGTGTCTGCTGCTGGTAGCCTGTCTCCTGTGTTTCCTGCCTGTGCAGTAACCCGTGCACAGTCATGGAAATTTGATGATGTTTTGGATCTGGCTGATTCAATTGTGTGTCCTGCCGATAAGCCTGTAAAGACAGACCTGCAGTTAAATCCCCAAAAAATGTGATGCGTAATCTGCTGCCCACTGAGGCGGAGTTGGCTTTTGAAGTGGACAGGAGCGTGTTCATTATGGCACAACAAAATGACCCGACTCTGGATACCTGCTTGAAATCTGAAAGCCCTGGTGTGTATAGTGTGGTGGAGGGTGTTTTGATGCGTAATTGGCACCCTCCTGCCGTTGGTAATTTGGGGTGGAATTCTTTCCAGCAGGTAGTGCTTCCCCAAAATTTCCCTTCTCAAGTGCTTAGTCTTGCTCATGATAACTTTTCTGGCCATCTAGGAATTAAGAAAACGTACCACCGCATCCTGCACTATTTCGATTGGCCAGGTCTGAAATCTGATGTAGCCAAATTTTGCCGTTCGTATCATGTGTGCCAAATCAGTGGGAAGCCCAACCAGACTATTCCTCCCGCTCCTCTGCAGCCCATTCCGGTGTTGGGGAAGCCTTTTGAGCATATAATTCTTGATTGTGTGGGTCCACTTCCAAAAACCAATTCCGGCCATCAATACCTGCTAACTTTAATGTGTGCTGCCACTCGTTATCCAGAAGCCATTCCACTGCGCACATTAAAGGCCAAGGCTGTTGTGAAAGCCCTTGTTAACTTCTTTTCTACCTTTGGGTTACCTAAGTACAGGCAAACAGATCAGGGAACCAACTTCATGTCCAAACTCTTTGCTCAGGTTATTGATATACTGTCCATTCGTCATAGAAAATCTAGCGCATACCATTCACAGTCTCAAGGAGCACTCAAATGTTTTCATCAGACGTTAAAGTCCATGATGACGAAATACTGCCTCGAGACCGGCGGAGACTGGGATGAAGGTTTGCCTTTTCTCCTCCTGACTGTAAGAGAAAGTGTGCAAGAGTCTACCGGTTGTAGCCCGGCATAATTAATGTTTGGACACACTGTGCATGGGCCCCTTCATTTGCTCAGGGAGAGGTTTTTGTCTGAAACCGCTAGCCCTACTTCTAATGTGTTGGAATATGTGAGCAAATTTAGAGAAGTTACACAATGCCTGTGAAACCGCAGGCAGCACTTTGGCTGCCTCCCCGGGAAACATGAAAAAGAAATTTGACAGGTTGGAAATAAGGTACTGGTCCTCCCAATTCCCAATTCTGTTCTCCAGGCGAAGTTTTGTGGCCCCTATGTGATTGAGAAAATACTGAGTGAAACAGACTATGTGGTTGGTACCCCTGATCGCAGAAAGAAAACTAGAGTGTGTCATGTGAATATGTTGAAACCATATGACTCGTAGTGCTGTTGCTGCCTCCTCCTCTGCCGTAGCCACTGTGACACCTGTTCCTGCGTCTGCCTCGCTGTACTGTCCTGAAAGTGATGGTTTACATGTAAATAGCTCTCCTTGCTCGCGGCTGCAAAATTCAAAAATTTTGGCAGATTTGCCAGCCAATTTGCAACATTTGGATGCTTCCGCACAAGCAGACATAATTTGTTTGATTGGGAATAATTCTGCTCTCTTTTCGGATACTCCAACTCGCACTACCGTTCTCTCACATGACATTGATGTTGGTGATCACTTGCCTATCAAACAACATGCTTATCATGTAAATCCTACCATGCGCTCTCTCTGTAAACAAGAGGTAGAGTATCTGTTAGAGAATGGACTAGCTGCACCTCAGACACGTGGTCTGAGCACGTTAAAACCCTTGGCATGATTTTCAGGAAGTTGAGGGAGGCCAACCTGACTTTAAATTTGGCTACGTGTGAGTTCGGTAAAGCTGTGGTTACTTACCTTGGCAAGCAGGTGGGCCAGGGTCAGGTGCGCGCAGTGGATGCTAAAGTCCAAGCCATTTTAGAGTACCCCGTAACTCAGACCAGGCATGAGCTCCGCCGTTTCCTGGGGATGGCAGGATACTATTGTGGGTTTTGTAAGAATTTTGTGGTCGGCTGTGTGCCAGCATTATTTTGAGTCTTGTAAAGCTCTCCTCTGCAATACTCCTGTCCTCGCAGCACCAGACTTTACTCGCCCATTCAAACTGGAGGTGGATGCCAGCGCCAGCGGGGCCGGCGCAGGGCTACTGCAGGAGGACAAGCTATTGATCATCCCATCTGTTACTTCTCAAGAAAATTTTCGGCTCCTCAATTCAATTACAGCACAATTGAAAAGGAGGCCCTTTCATTGTTGCTGGCTTTACAGTACTTTGAAGTGTACATTGGCTCAAGTCCGTTACCTGTGGCAGTGTACACTGACCACAACTCTCCACGCTGCGCTGTCTGGAGAGTCTCATACGAGGCTAAGGTAGTTCATGCTTTGTAAAATCATTACTCGCAGTAAAGAAAACAGCATGTAGGCCTATATTTAGCAAAAAAGGCACATTCATTTTTTATTTGGTAAATAAAATAAATTACATTTCAATACAACTCAATACTGGTTAGAGGCTAACACTTCTAATTCCACTGGATCGAATTTCATTTTACGTTTGCGCTGGTCATTCTCCAAACTCCATGGCGGAAACCATTTAAACACGCAACACCCTTATTTTAATACTGCCACCTCCACCATGTTTGCACCTGTTGTCAAGCATGCAATTATTATTAGTTGATCACCCGCAAAACATACACCAACAAAATGTGCAACATGCTAGAATGCACACGCAATTTCGTACTCTGTATTTGGGATCTTAGTAAATCAGGCCCTAAGTGTGTTTTTTATTTATTTGTCAAATTTTTTCCCTTTTTCACCCAATTTGGTCATCCAATTGTTGCCCTGGCTAAGCAGTCCCGGTCCCTGCTCCGCCCCCTCTGCCGATCTGGGGAGGGAGAGACTCATGCACATGTCTCCTCCGACACATGTGGAGTCACCAGCCGCTTCTTTTCACTCGACAGCGAGGAGTTTCACCGGGAGGACATAGCGCGTGCGGAGGAACACGCTATTTCTCCCACTTCCTCCCCCCTCCGAACAGGCGCCCCGACCGACCAGAGGAGGCGCTAATCCGGCTTCCCGCCCGCAGACACAACCAATTGTGTCTGTAGTGACGCCCAACCAAGCTGGCGGTAACACGGGGGCGCGAACCTGTGAACCCCTGTTGGAGGCGAGGGAATAGACCACTACACCATCATAAGCCAACTTTATGGTTACTGGAAACCACGGACCGCCGTGTCCATTTTATGCTGTGAAAATACCCCAACCATATATGCTTGCTGTTTGATTTGATTGTATTTTATTGTGAAGCTGATTGTGTTTGATCACATGCGTGATCACGAGCGTGCATCTGTGTTAATAGCCACCGTAGAGAACAATATATTGCATATATTACACACACACACACACACACGCACATCCATATCTCATTGCACATCCACTGATATCTAGATGGTGTTGGCTTAACTTAGTTACCTAACTCCAACCCATTTTGGCCCTCAAGCCTCTTTGTTCAAACTGCGCTGTCCCATTCACCATCTTGAACTCTTGCGCAACGGTTCTCCATGAGATCCCGTCCACCATTTTGCTCTCTCCCTCCCTCTCTCTCTCTCACAACCACACCCGCAACTGTAAGTGTAATACACTGCTTGTGCCTTTATGCTTGATGTGTTAATTCAGATTAATTTTTTATTGTCCTCTATAGAGGAAATTTGCTTTCACAGTCTGTACACAATCAAACATTCATAACAAGTAACACTCAAAACAGGGTATAAAAAACATCACAACAACACAAGTCTGTTACAGTGTGCCCAGGCTATTTAAGGCAGTGATTGCTGAGGACACAAAACTCCTCCCAAAGCATGTTTTTTGCAGAGTAGTTGTCTGTATCTGCAGCCAGAGGGGAGGAGGGTGAAACATGGGTTGAGGGGGTGGCAGGGGTCGTGTGCTATGGTCAGTGCTCTGCAAGTGGTGGCAGTGTCAATGAGGGCTGGCAGGTTGGGAGTGGGGAGGCCAATTATTTTAGAAGATATGTTAGTGATTTTCAGGAGCTTGTTTCTATTGGTGAGGGTGAGCATGGTGAAATAGCAGGTGGCAGAGTACAGGAGGATGGGTTCAATAATACTTCAGTACAGAAGGAGCAGGAGGTGGGGTTTCACTGAGAGAGGCCTAAGTTTGTTGATGGCAGAGAGTCTTTGTTAGCAGCGTTTATGGATGTCTGTGATGTGGTGATCAAAGCTCAGTTTATTGTCCAGGATGATGCCGAGGTACTTAAAGCTTTCCACCATCTCCACTGGCTGGGCGTTGATTGAAGCGGGGCAATGAGTGGTGGTGAGTTTATTGCTGGTGTCAAAGATGAGCTCCTTCGTCTTGTTGATGTTGAGGAGGAGGTGACTGTCTGTGCACCACTGGGTGAAGTGGGCAACAGATTGATGGTAGGCTGTGACTGAGTCCCTGTCTGTGAGGAGGGTGAGTATGGTTGTGTCATCAGAATATTTAAAGTATTTTGTGATGGGGAGGGGCTAAGACAGGCATTGTTGTAAATTGTGTTTAAAAAGGGACTCAGATCACAGCGTTGGGGGGCTCCAGTGTTGACGGTGATGATGGGGAATGTATACCCTGACTGCCTGGGGTCTGTCGCTGAGGAAACTGTGAATCCAACGGATGAGGAAAGGTGGAACGTGGAGATGATGGAGTTTGCTGATCATCAGATGCCGTTGAATGGTATTAAAGGTGGAGCTAAAATCTATGAAGACGACCCTGGCATAGTGGCCAGGGGAGTCCAGGTGTTGGAGGAGAGTGTGAAGGAGGCATGCCACCGCACCCTCTGTCCCATTTTTGGCCTTTTAAAGTGAACTAGTAGGAATTCAGCTGTGGGCTAACAACTGGGAGGATGGTATTAGTACCAGTTTCTCAAAGCATTTTGCAATGATGGAGGTGAGCGCTATTGGTCTATAGTGATTCAGTTCAGAGGGGCGGGATTTCTTGGGGACAGGAATGATGGTAGATGTTTTCCAGAGGGTGGGGACAGTTGTAGTCTGGAGCGACTCACTGAAGATAGAATGGAGAACAGGGGAGAGCTCCAAGGCACAGCTCTTGAGCAGCCTTCCTGTGATCCCTTGCCAGCTTTGCACCTCCTGAGCTGATGGTAGAAGTCCCCTTCTGTGAAAGGGACAGAGTGTGGCTGCTCAAGGGTGGGTAGGCTCCCAAGCAATCTCTCACACTCACTGGAGCAGGGGAGAGTGTCAAACCTGGCATAGAAAATGTTCAGGTCTCTAGTGAACAAGGTGGGGTCAGTGGGTGTAGGAGTGCTGGTTTTTGAGGTGGACCCGGTGAGTATTCTCATATTCTGAAAGGCCTGCCTGGTATTCATGCTGCTAATGTCCTGCTCTAATTTGTCCTTATATGCGAATTTTGCTTTCTTGATTTCATTTTTCACAGAGCGGTTAATGGCTCTGAGGGAAAGCAGTCCTTGCAATGGAATGCTTGCTGTTATTCCTTAAGCCTAAATTTTATTTGAGGAGTCATCCATGGTCTGGAGTTTGGGTATTTAACAGTTTTGGCTGGGATAATAGTCGCCATGCAAAACTTGATGTAATCCGTGATTATCTCGACTCGTCCAGCGGTGGCTGCACACGAGCGGTGTAAGCATTGTGTATGTTCCCATAACACAAGTCCAAAACATTTTATTTCCTTGTAGGGATATCAACATACTGTTTAAAGGATGGGAGAACATGTCCAGCCTGCAGCTGTTAAAATCCCCCATAATGAACACCCGAGCATCTGGGTATTTTCGTAGCATAGCATGGGCGCTCTGGCAGCTAGCTCAGCTGCGGTGTTGGTGTTTACGCCGGGCGGGATGTACACACAGTTGATGACCACAGTGGAAAATTCCCATGGGAGGTAGAGGGGCAAAGTGATAGGGTCAGCATCTCTATGTCCAGTGTGCAGACCCTATCATGGATCTTGATTATGTTTGCATCATCGGTTATTGATGTAGATACAGACCCCGCCGCCCCTCTCCTTACCAGATTCTTTTGTCCCTGTCCACTCTGATGATGGTGAAGTTATCTAGGCTAACCTCTTCATCAGGAATAGAGTCATTGAGCCAGGTCTCGGTCGGGGTGATGATGCAAACCTCCCGAAAGGCTTTCGCCACATGGCACCTGGCATGTAGGGTGTCCATCTTGCTCCGGAGAGATTGTACATTAGCCATTACAACTGAGGGAAGGGGGGGATTGAAGGGACATCTCCGTAGTCTGGGGCACATCCCACCTCGCCTTCCGCATTTCCTCCGCCTGTGTAGGATGTCAGCTGGGATTACATTTGATGATTTTAGGCTGTGGGGGACGGAGCCCCAGAGAAAGAGGAGATTTTCCCGGGAGTAGGTGAGTCTATTTTTCGCTACGCACTCCCGGGAGAAACACAGCATTTCTGAGATTGCAGATGATCTGTAGTGTAGCAGCCCTCGATATTTTCAATAAGCACAAGTGGAGAGTTTCTGACAGGTGCCTTTAATTAGACGTTCTTCATCTTCTTTCATACTTACAACCATGTCGAACACCGTGAAAACTATAGAGCAAATCAGAATACAATTAGCTATAAGCTAGCTACTTCGTAGCTTCACAATAATAATGCACATTTTTGTAGGCTACACCGTCAATGAAAATACATAAAACATTATACAAAACATTTATACAAAATATAACATACCTCGCTCTGCTTATCAAGAGTGCAAGGAAAATCTTGACATTTGTGACATTTCTGGGACAGCGTCTTGCTCGAAGCAACTGGTCTTTCTCATTGAACAAACGTAAACTTGAACTTCCGCTCTTCAGTCAGCAAAGAAATGCTTGTTGCCCTCTCAACTGGAGCTAAACTCCCGTTAAACTCTCCCCATTCGTCCTTATCACTTGTTTATCTCTTTGTGCTCCATGTTAACATGACTGCACCGTTTACCTTTGTACCCTTTTCTGTCAATTTCCATCCGTTGCGTACGTCTGCTGTCTTTTCAAAATAAAGGTACCCCTCTATCAAAGTAAAGTACTCATGGGTAAAACATTATGTTTGCGATCACTTACATGTAGGATGGTCAGTATAATCCATAACATTTTTCCAATGTTGGCCATGTTAGCCATGATAGCGATTAGCAGACTTGCACAAAACGTGGACGAATTTTAGACAAAAACTTGACAGACGAGGACGAGGACCAGGGACACGTCGCAGACTTGACAGACGAGAGTACCAACTGTGTTGTCGCAGCAGAGCATGCGCCAAAACCAAAAGATTCTCTTGTGTGCTAGTTTATAGCTGTGTAATAAGTGATTGGTTTACTGAAGTATTATTGATTGTTAATTGATACTGCTGAAGTAAATAAACATTATTATATATTGCAAGGTCCGACATAACCGATGGCCCGATGGCCCGGGGCCAGTAAAAGTTTATACAGGGCAAGTTGATTGGCCAGTCACTGGCCCAGACGGGCCAGTAGGCTAACAGCCAGAGCGCGTTTTAGATGTCATCGTTTTCAAGACGCCCCCTCCTCATCTCATCCACCGAAACTACTAGCGCAATTACTTCAGTGTTTCCCCTCGATTTTCTTTCTTACAGCGCCGCTGCTGTAAGAAAAAAAATGGTCCGGGGGAGAAACGCGCACACAGCAGTTATTATCCTATAGTAAATGACTGAATGATTAAATATATAGGCAGCAGTGTGTCTGTGTTTCTCTCGCTCTGTCTGCGACGTTTCAGCAGCAGCACGTAGAAACACTGGTTCTAACAGCAGTTCAGCCTGCCGAGTAGGGTTGGGCACCCAACTTGGTACTTTCAAGGGTACCGACCGAATAGTACATTGGTACTACCGAGTAGGCCTACCAATTCATGAAAAATTAATCGGTGCCAACTTTCGGTACCTGAGAGCGCATCTGGGTGAGAGTAGAGAGAAAAAGAGAGAGAGAATAGTAGCTAACTTTAGCTTAGCTTAATCTACACAATGAACAATAAAATTACATTACGACATTTCTAAATAAAAACAACTGTCAACACCAACAGCCGTACTATCAAAGACCTTAGCCAGGGTGCTGTCACTTGTCATATCTTACAACAGTTAACAGCAGCCTAACTGAAACTATGTAACCTGACCTTAACACTCACTCGTCACTCTGCGACTCCAGTGCGAGAGAGAGAAAATGAAGTTAGCAGTACAGCTGTGAACGCAGCAGTGCAGTTTACAGTTTAGGCTATTTGTCAGTGAATAAATTCTCCTACTGTGCATTTAAAAATGTTTCTGGTGGAGCAGCAAGTCCGCCGCTGAGCTCCGTTAATCAGCACAGTGATGAGGGAGTGTTAAGGTCAGGTTACATTCAGTTAGGCTGCATTAACTGTTGTAAGATATGACACCTGACACTACCCTGGTTAAGGTCTTTGATAGTATGGCTGTTGGTGTTGATAGCTGTTTTTGTTTAGAAATGTCTTATTGTAATTTTATTGTTCATTGTTAATATTTAGCTACACTTTGTTGCCATACAGATGTGACGACACATAGCCGGTTACATCATCAAAAGAAATAAATGAAAACGAAGTAGACAACGAAAAAAGTCACGTAGGGGATCTGCGTTTCAGCAAGAGGTGGCGTCATAACGATACATGAGCCCCAAGTGTGTGTGTGTGTGT
>OMOV01113515.1:0-10419 GCA_900312565.1 Beryx splendens | reverse complement strand
GATGGGGAGTGGCAGATTGTGTTTAAATTATTCGTCGAGAGGCTGAATATTTATGAAGCAGACGGAGGCGAGGAGAGAAAGTTCAGGTGAGAGAGGGAGAGACGGACGGAGACAGGGAATTGGAGGGGACAGAGTGTCTCCTCTCCTCCACCCTGATGGATAATGACAGCCCCAAGACAGAGATTAGAGCCTGGACAACTTCTTCAATAATGTAAAACTACCGAGGGGCTTTTGTCAATGAAAGGGGACAGAGAGAGAGAGAGGGCAAGAAAGAGAGCGAGGAGTTAGGCAGAGGGAATAAAGACTTGACTACTCTTGCTGACAAAACATACAAAAGCTGCTAATTAACAGGTTTCAGATGATATAGAGTAGTCCTTAATCAAGATGCAATGCCACTGAATTCATAACTGCTGTATTGCTCAGTGAGCTCATTAGATTCCATTATACACATTTATACTATACAGTCTAAAATTAAAATTGACCCAATTACATTTACAAAAAAAAGGTTGATGTATATCAAAATAAACAAAATTTAAATAAAATATACAAAAAACCAGAACCAGCACAAATTTGCTTGGCTTAATGTCTGAAACAGATAAAATGAATCATAATTGGTTGTAGTGTGTGTTGTCTATGTAACCAGATGGAAATCTGCCATTTAGATGCTAATAAAACACATTTCTAATGCACTGCCATTATGAACACAGACTGCACACATTTCATGAATGACAAATACTTCATTTAAGGCAACATAAATGATAATACTACAGTTTAGTTAGAAATACTTCATTCAATTTGATGAAAATATTATTGAGTTGTGTAAACCTTAAAAAACAGACACAAAAAAAAATGTTTGTCAACATATATATATATATAATTATTATTTTGAGAGTTCTTCAAACTGTGTTTTTGTTACACATACTGTATGTGTATAAGTTTGTTTGTAGACTGGTACAGTATAGAGTAGTTTTTGCCTGCTGCTGTGTTCGGGCAACCGTCCAGAGTGTGCACGCACACACAGTGCACACACAGTGCACACACACACACACACACACACACACACACACACACACACACACACACACGCACACGCACACGCGCGCATAGTGGCACACATAGCGATGTAAAATGAGAGCAGCGAGTTCCCCCTGGCAGGCAAAGCTCCTGGTTTGGGAGAGAAGCATCTGGACAATGCTGTCCCAGGGGCCCAAAAACTGGCAACTAACTGAGGTACCCCGCTGTGTCTGAAGACAGAATACACAGCACAGCGTAGCTCCCTGTCCCGAATAACACATCAGTCAGAGAGCTGGGGCCAATTCAGATGTCCATCAAGACCAATGGACCGACACAGATAGACTAGGATATAATTAGGGGAGCAGACTAGGATAAATACTTCTCAAACTTATCATTAACAGGGCTTGGGTGTGTGTGTGTGTGTGTGTGTGCGTGCGTGCGTGCGTGCGTGCGTGCGTGCGTGCGTGTGTGTGTGAGAGAGACAGAGAGAGAAAAATCTAAATCTAACTCTACCTCTGCTCGTTTACAACATGCTTTATTTTCCCTTGTTTTTCTGTTTGTCAACATAAATTGTGTTAATTATGACATGAAAGTCAATATGTGATGTTCGTAACGAAAAAGAAACAGAATCGTGTGCTGTCCTAGATGAACTGAACTGCATGCCTTTGTGGGCGTGTGTGAGGGAGGGACAGAAAGGGAGGAAGATGTACAGTAGACAGAGACAGAATCACAAAAAGACAGATAGAATGAGGACAGCCTGGTTCAGACCAAGAGGGGCACGGCGGCAGCAGCTGTCCCTGTTTCATGTTCAGTGTGAGCCCAGATACCACCACAGCATGGCAGCAGACCCTGGGGACAACTATCAAAGGCTATCGCCAAGCTCTTAAAACAAAGCCCAATCACCACGGTATGTCATTAATAAGCTTTTCTCAGGTGCGTACTCCATTAAGTCTGCCATCTGCACTCACATCTGGAGCCCCGCACACTGTGGATCTGAAGCAAGCCTC
Organism: Beryx splendens; assembly: GCA_900312565.1. NCBI lineage: Eukaryota > Metazoa > Chordata > Actinopteri > Beryciformes > Berycidae > Beryx > Beryx splendens. Next base: position 8,398 of record OMOV01113515.1, on the reverse strand, counting down.
CACAGATTACAAGACATGAAAGACGCTCTTTTTTGTCTTCATTATGTTTATTTATTTTTGGATGTTCATTCTGTGGTGGCACGGTGGCACAGTGGTAGCGCTGTCGCCTCACAGCAAGAAGGTCCTGGGTTTGATTCCCGCCTGGGTTGCTGTTGGCACTGGGGTACGTTAGCCCCATGCCTTCGGTGTCTGGTGCCCAGGTGGGCTATCTCGTGAAAAAGGGCCTTTCTGTGTGGAGTTTGCATGTTCTCCCCGTTCCTCTATATAACACCAATAAGAACCCCCCATGAAAAAACATGCAAGAAGATCATCGCCTGACCAACGATGGTCTGGAAAGAAGTTTTCATTGTTTTTAAAATACAAACTTTAACTTGGCAAACCTAGCTTGAAAGTAACTGCTTTCCTGGCTAACGCAGACATCCCAAATAAAAAGTAATAAACTAATAAAGTTTGTAAAGCTATATGTTTTTGAGGGCTTATTTCCTGGCAGGGGCTTCAATTTCTCCCTGTGGGTGCAGGTAATTGACAGCAAGCCCAGTGTAATGTAATGTGCACACTGATATGAAAACACTCAACTTGGGCACAATGAAATAACAATAAAACAGGAATTTTGACAAAACCAAATTAAGGCTTCGTGTTTACTGTGATGGATTATCTAACTCAGGCAATTTTAAAATCTGTGGAAGTTGTTTTTCATACTGAACAGGAATGAATGACAGCAAATGTCTTCTTCTGAAGTATAGCAGAACAAGCCCTGATATCTCCAAAAAATGTGACTGTGTGCAGACACCAGCAGGCATAATGTAGAGAGGGGCAACCTCGCACAAATTAAAACAGGCTTGTCCTGTCCTGGTTGAAGTCTAGCTCCAAAGCTAGAAACAAAGCAACCAAGACAACCAGTTGTCAGAGTTAGCACTCTATGTTATGCCAGTGTCCACACCCATCACAGTTAATTAAGCACATTAAGATGCTTTTGAACACCTGCCACAGGGCCATATCAGCTCACATTGTGAACTCCAAATAATTGTCACTGAAAAAATCAATGTGATTGCTGTGCCGACATTGGAGACCTTCTGTGGGCATTCTCATAGCACCCATGGGGATTTTCTGAACACGAGTACATACTCTGCTTCAGATCTTTTTCCAAATAAAGTTTGTTCTTGTGTAAAAGATCAAAACATTTTAGAAGTTCACAAATTCAGCCCCCACAGATCAATGGAGCAACTCCATAAAGCATTGTTTGTGGACATCATCAGAAATTACAGTCTTGGTTGTTTTTGGAGTTTTGAGAGAGGGTTCTTCATCTTATTCATCTTCACGTGGTTAGCAAGGCTGTTCCTTGGTAGCATGTTTGCTGGCATATTGATTATGCTTGTTAGCTTGTGCTTGTATCGTTCTCTCTGACAAAGTGGTTGGTAATATGGTTGCTGTGGTTTGTTAGTAGCATTGTTGCTAGTATACTGATTCTTTAGAAGGTTGACATGTTGGGTTGTTAGCTTTTGGTTGTCTGCAGCATGCTAGCTGACATATAGTTTGGAGGTAGCATGGTTGCTGTGGCTGTTTGCTGCTGGCATATTGATTCTTTAGTGTTGGTATGTTGACTTGCGGAAATGGTTTGGTTTCTGATCCAGCTGTCCCATTGGCCTGTTGTTATTGACTAAATCAATAGTGAGTTTGGAAATTATTGAGTACGCTGGGATTCATGGATAAGTGTGCTCCTCACTTGATAACTGACATACCTGCACTCACACACTCAACCCTGTAACATTTAGATTAGGTGGCTGGTGAATGATGCTGCTGATGGTCTGATGGTCCTGTAGATTTATGACAGCAGAGTCTGATGGTCTATGGTCACCATTTGTGGGTTAGTGCCCGAATAGTTAGTGACTGCTAGCTTCTGAATTGGGCGTCTGTGTGAATGCTCACCTTGGAAGTTTTGTTCAGTTGATCCATATAACAGTTATATGATTTGTGTCTGTGAATTAGCCATCATGAAATCCAGGCATCTAAACCGATCAGGTAACACATGTTCATAAGTAACTTTTAGGCTTGTGAAGTAAATTCAATGCATGTGTCAGTTATCTGGACATTTCAGTAGTCTAAAGGATTTTATTTTTGGATGTAGGGAAGTTCTACTGTTCACTCCAACAGGCCAGGCCAGGAGAAAATGGCTACAGTCAATTACAGTTTAAAAATGACCAAATTAGAGATATATGGCCTTTGCTGACAGTAAATTGAAAAAAGTAAACTTTCCAACCATAGAATACAGTCGACAGTACATCCCCCCATCCTTATTACCAAGCGGACTCTTGTCAGCCCTGTCAGAGGGCTTGAAGCGTCTTGCTATCTCTGGTAACGTGTCGAGTAGATGTTGATCCAATGCTCTGCCTTTACTGCTCTTCACAGTCTCACAACTGTTCTGGCTCCATAATGAGCAAAATTCACCATACAAGGCAAGTTTTAACCAAACAGTTGAGAACAAATTCTAATCACATTCAACGTATGCCGTGAAGACTATTTATGGTGCTGTTTGGCTTCTATCAGGGCTTGAAATTACCACCATTCACCAGCCAAATGCTGTTTAATTTTGGCTGTGGCGGGTGAGTCAGTCAGTTCCACTAGTCACTCTGGCAGGGAGCAAGATTGTCTTCAATCTTTTTTTTTCCTATTCTAAAAACTGCCTTAGCTGCTAAAAAGCTGAAATTGACTAGAGAAATGTTGTATCCATCAACCACTGTGACAGAAAAAGTTTCATGCCCTGCTCTCTGTACAACTAACTAACTACACAACTGCCTTAAGGAAAACAAACCCTGTCAGAGAAGTAGAGCCTCCATCATCTGAACACGCTTAAGGAACAAAATATGTTCCGTAATATATGATCATTGATATCAGTGACATTTCCTTGTTGGTATATGCAATTTAAAGGGATTGGTATTCCAACTACTTTCACTGACAGTTCATCCAAAATTGAACCATAACTAGGATTAGACTGAGGAAAATGCTTCAAAATACATCTCCATGCTTGTTTCATGTTTTTTTAACATGAGGAAAATTTAATTTGTTTTTGCAACCCCTATTCTCAGGGTATTAGTGATTTTCTTGTATATTACCATGAATTTGCAGCCTGCTACCCAATGTGCGCAGCAGAATATCTGGCAAGACTTTTCATTTTAGTCTCAGTTACTGCTCAGAGATGAGCGCACAAATCACTGGAATAAGGCATTTACTCTCTCCTTAAGCGATAAAGCTATTCCTATTCCAGCGGTTACCCTAGCAGTGATACCATAGTGCTATCCTTTCATCTGGCGGGATGATTTTCCCAAGAAAAACCCATTTTAATACAACTGTATGAAATATAAATGATAAGGAGCAGTGAGAGGCAAAGAGTCACTGGAGCAAGCAGAGATTCAACCTAATAATGCGTCCTTTACCTGGGATCGCTATGAAGGAAAGTGCCAGAGCATGTAAAATCAAAACTACAGATTTTGGTTCACCTGAGTAAGTACCATGTCTACTGAGGTAGGACCAGGAAGCAATTCAGGTGTTATGTCATAGTCATTTGACAGGTTACTACCGCAGAAGTACTTAACAATAAATGCTTTGGGTTTTTTATGGATTCAATTATTTTACTTCTGCGGGGAGGTGTCTCTGTAATAGTGACAGGGCTATAAAACCATTGGCGGTCCCATTAAGACATAATGAGCTACGGAGAAGCGATTTTACACCCCACCTATAAACTTATAAAGTCTCTACTACGGTTTAATTGAGGTCTCACTTTGATGCATGTGCATGTGCCTTCTCAAGCTTTAGTTGTGCTCTGTGTGGGTGGTATCACACCAAGGATGTGCTTGTTGTTTTGTGATATTTTATTGCTCTTCCTCCCATTTGTAATTAAGTCCTTCGAGAGCCAATAAATAACTTTGTGAGACAGCTGACCACCGATATAGCAAACTTCAGAGAACCACTGATAATTGCTAAACCCACAGAATGTCGAAATGTTGTAATTTTTAAGAGGATATATTGCAGTTCATGTATCGAATACATAGTGATAATTTGTCTGAGATGAAACCAAAGTAAAAGTTTTATTGTCTATTATCTCGGCCATTGAATTGTTTCATTGTGGCCCTGTATAGCACAGTGTGTAGAGTATGGCACTAACGCTGCCAGGGTTCAGGGTTTGATTCCCACTGTGGCTACTCATGCAAAAAAATTAAATTAAATAAAAGTATGCACTCATGGCACACTGGACAGCATCTGCTAAATGGAATACAGTATATTGTTCTTTTCTGTTTTACCTTTAATTAGCTACAGTGTGCCAGATTGTGCTGTGGTGCGTATTGTAATAGTGGATGATTAATTAAGCTCCTAGTTCTCCCCCAGGTAATGTTGATGCGAGCCTGATGCCGACGTGTGTACACTTCCTTGTCCTCGCATTTCCACATTCAGCTGTTGGCAGTCTGTTCGTTTTCTTCATGCCTGGCGTGGAAGCTAAAAACACTGTAGAATCTCTTCTCGGAACATACTAGCCTTTCTCAATTTAGCTGTTGAGTTGCAGGGGGCTCTCGAAGGACGTAGGAGCGCTGGCTTGTGTTTCCCGCCAACGCTCGTCAAGCGTTGCAAAACAACAGAAGGTTGAGAGCCCGAATCATACGCAAAATGTTTGCAGACTGGAGGGCTCCAGTCTTCCAGGTTTTTCTGTTTTTCCTCTGATTTCATAAGAACTGCACATCCCCCACCCCCCGGGTAGTAACTGATTACAGATTCTGCCTGTCGACAAGCTAAATAACAGTTTGAACAGTGTGCGTGGTTGCATAAATACCCATTTCATTATACTCTGACAGTGACTCCAGCACAATATTTGCCTGTGTCAGAGAGAGCATTTTTAGCCTTCCTGGGTGATAGTGCTGTCTGTAAGTATTAATCGCAAAGTCCTTTACAGGCTTAGTTTGACAAATTGACTGACAGCCAAAATGCTCCTTCTGCTATTCAGCAAACAACATACACTGAATCAAGAGGGGAGTTTATAATGTGTTATTTCACACCTTTTTATTTTGTTTTGTTTACTGCTTATATGCTGTTTATTCCGCTTTTCAAGTTCACTGGGGTTCATTTTCTGTCTCTTACTTGTGACACATCCATAATTGTGCTTAGTCCCCTCATGCATTTCATCCCTTCCAGTTGTCAGTACAAAGCTACCTTTAATTCCCATTTTCTTCCCCCAAATGCTTCAAGGCACATCAGCAAACCAACAACCGAGGAAACAGACATGAACATGCAAACATTTGCATCACAATTCATTTGTTTTCTTTATTGAAATGTCTAAAAACTGTGATGTGAGTAAAAATGTGTTGTATCCCGCTGAGAGAGGAATGTGTAAAAATAAATAAATAAATAAATAATGCCATACTTACACTGTTGAGCTTTGCTTCGCCTAACACTGAACAGACTGGAGCTGCTATGCTGCCTGTAAGAATTTAATTTGCACTGGTTTCAGTTGAGTCTTGGGATTTCCTATTTTGCTGTTGACACTGCATAATGTGGCATATATTGAGATGATCATATTTCCATTTATACATTTAAAATATATATTTACACAAGGCATAGGCTACATTTACACTCACTAGCACATTCGGTATGCTGGCGTTGCAACCCGTTCTCATTCCCAACTCGTCCTATGTTGACTGTTTGTCAGATCCCTTGGCGTCGCTACAACAACACTAAAGGTACCCTTCTGCATCTGCGTAGGACACACCGGACCGTGTTCCACAGACTCCATGGTAAAGCCTCTCGCTGCAGTATTGGACGCCTGCAACTTTCTCTCCTTGACCACAGAACACACAGTCTGGCATATATTTTCTGCCCAATAAGGCATTCCACTTTGATGCATTTCTTTGCTTGAGCTAGTTTAGTATGGTTGTAGATCAATTTCGAGGCCAAATGGAGAAAAAAAATCGGTATAGCGACGCCAAGGGATTTGATAAAGAATCAACATAGGACGAGTTGGGAATGAGAACGGGTTGGGTCAACCAACTACGCTGGCCTCTGCCCGCTCTACATCTGTAAGCAGTGTTTGCTTCATAAGTTATATAAAATGTGGGTAAATATTAATGCAAAAATATACCGGTATTGAGGATAGATATCACGCATGTATTGTTGATCTATGCATTTGAGCTATAGCTTGTTGATGAAGAGTGATATATTCAAACTTGAAATACCATTTTGCTACAGCCTCCCCATTTACAATTACTAATTTCTTTGTTTGCTAACATAACATGTTTGACCTCATCAGAAACCTTGGAGCATCTGCTTTCATTTAAAACTGAGTGCGGTAGATGTGAACACAGCCTGACTATGTGAGTCTTGTTATCAGAGGCAGAGATAGAGGCGGTGCACATACAGCTTGGTTCGTGATGTTCGGTGCAAGGCCCCTCAAAGCGTTCATACCGGTCCCTCTTACTGTGCACAAAACAGCTACTACATTAATGATATCAGCCCAGCTTTTAAGCAGAAGCAGACCGGGTGGCTTTACAGGTTTATATAATGGGTATAACGCCTATACAGGTACGTATGATCAGTATTTAAAGGGCTGGCAAACAAAATGGTGAATCCAGTGATAGGGCACTGTCTTTGACTGATTCTTTTGAACGTCAGTGCTCCCACAGTCTCCTCAATATTAATGCCTCCATCCAGCTGTGAGCACCTCGCCTGCTTGGGTTGGAATCAATAGCCTGTGTGCACCTGTTGCTTTCCTCTTGCATCACATCCTGTGTTTGAAAGCTGCTACTTCGTACTGCGAAGGAGCTGGACGTTTGTACTTGACACTCACTCATCTGTTCTGCATGTGAAAAGACACATGGCGACTTAATTGCACATGAGTGTTTAACAACCACATTGCAATGCAACTGCTCTTCCGATATCACATCATATTTGGTAATAATAGGGTGAGCTAATGATGATTACGATAACTCATCTGCTTTAACTACTATTTTCTCTCTGTGACTGCTGAGACTTCATAAGAAATTTTCCTTGGCTTGGATAAAACTAGCAGCATTTCACCTATGTAATAAACAATATGATAACTGTAAGTTATTACACCAAAATAACTGAAATAACTAGACTGCACTTAAGGAAACTCTGAGGGAGAGGGTGGATGGGGTGATGTCTGAGTGGCGCTCCTCCTCCTCACCCCAAGGATGTGTCCTGTCGCCTCCCTGCACTCCCTCTACAGCGATGACAGCAGGAGTCAACATACGGACAGGCACATTCTAAAATTCATAAGTCTGTTGCAAGGTCATGAAACGGAGCGAGGGCCTGTGAATGGGGCAACTGATTTAAAAAAATATATATATTTCTCCAGAGTTACACGTGTTTGTGGAGTCTCATCAACAGTTTGTTTCTAGTAGTTACATGATTTGAAAGAAAGGTAATCACAGATTGTGATTTAGCAGCACTGTTTCTCATTTTCAATCACAGGCTATTGTAAATCAGGCAAGATCTCTCTATCCCAGTCATCCAATCTAATGCTGTTGTGATTGTTTTATTTAATATGCCTTGTATGTTCCTGTATTCTATCTTTTTGTTTGCTGTAGATTTATATTGTTTTGTACACCTTGCTGCTGGCCAAAATTGAACTTGAGCTCGAAGTGCTTAATGATTCAGTCTTGATGCATTGTATTTACTGTGCGCAGTATGTGTCAGACGGACATGTGTGAGGAGCAAGCAGTGCAGCAAAGTGGGGGAACTAAATAGGAATGTAAGCTAAAACCAGTAGTTTAAAGGGAAAATGCTCTCTCAACTCAAAATTGCCTTTGAGTTATAGTATAATAGATATTTGGCTGAGTGTCCTAGGGTGCAGTGTAGGGGGTATTATATCTAGGTGGGTTGGTCTCTCTGTTTCCCCACTCTGCCTGAAGCGATAGCTGACCCATGTGTGTGTGTGTGTGTGTGTGTGTGTGTGTGTGTGTGTGTGTGCGTGTGTGCGTGTGTGTGTGTGTGTGTGTGTGTGTGTGTGGTGGCTGTTTTCAGCAGCCAGCTGTATCACTAAGAGAAACTGCAATGCCACAGTCAAAGGATCCTTACAGCAGAGATGGGGACTCGAGTTTGCGACATGGACTCGAGTCACACTTAAGTCGCACACAGATTTGGGACTCCTGAACAATCTTTTTTTTTTTTTTTGGCACATTAACATTAAGGAAATGTCTGACGAGCTGAATGTCATTCCCTCCCTTATTATCATGCGTAACCTTACGCATCTGGTGTGCGTGGCCACAGATGACTGCTGCAGCAACTACACCATGGCGAGCACACCTGCAGCTGCTGTGCCATTTTGTTCTGACTTTTTTGTCAAAACTGACTTAGTGACATGGACCTATTCTATGAGTGCCTGTCGACATATGTG
>OMOV01113447.1:0-10631 GCA_900312565.1 Beryx splendens | reverse complement strand
CCCCTCGGAGCCGGCTGCTCCGGGACATATTCATAGTCTGAACCTGCGGTGCTTTGTCAGTTATATATATATATATATAATGTAATATGTGCAGTTTAAAGTAACACACTTTCTCATTATGACAAACATCGTCATGGCTTTATTTTCAGAAGTGTTTCTATGGCGATCAAAGTCGCTAACGTTAGCATGACATCATTATTTTACAGTTAGCATAAATACGTTACTGTTTGTTGTTTCTTCATGTGTTCAGATTTGTTCACAGTAACGTGGTAATGTTAGCTAACTGGGGTCTGTGGTAAAGTGTTTTCTCAGCCATGGAAGGTAACTTTTTAACCAGATAACACCAGCGAAGAGCTCCGTATTGTCCCCGGAGAGAAATTAACGCAACAGTTGAGCGCGTTCACGAGGATGCAGGTGAAGGGTGGGGCGGAGCTACGGAGCAGAAACAGGGAGGGGAGGGGGGAGCGGAGCTGCTTCCATCATGCTACAGTTAGCTTGAGTTCAGAAGTTGCCTCCCCCAGCTTTAAGTTTTAAATTTAACTTTAAAAAAAACACCTGTAGTCACCTTGTTTAAGGTTTGCACTTTCATTTTTGTTTTCCCTCAGAAATGAAAAGGGATTTTTTTGTCATAATCTTCATTCAGGTTTTGCTCAAAAAATAAATCATGCTAATATTGAACTGTGAACCCAGTATCATGCATCAAATCATGCACTGAATGATTCATTACATCCCTATAGTTTGTAAAACTTTATTCTTTATCATGATACAATCTGCCTTGTGTGTGTGCGCGGGGGTGGGGGGGTTCATGGAAACTACTAGCTGCTGTTTACTGTTTTGAGCTGTTTTACTGTTCGCTCACTGAACACTTTATGTTTGGAAGCTGTGTCCCTGTCTGGTTGTGAATGGAGGAATAGTTTTTTCCTGCACAAAGTTATTTCTCTATTAAAACTGACTCGCTTTTCATTATCAAAGCCTCATTTGGCTCAGTGGTGTTGGAGCATATCAAAAAGCAGATATGGAGCAAACACATTTACTTTTGAAAAGTTAAACATCATTATGGCACTAAAACACCAAGTGCTTTTCCCCAGTACCTTCCCTCCCTGCATGTTATGATAATACATTTGAGAGCAGCAGAAATAAAAAATGAGGAACTGCTGTTGAATTTTTAATTGTGTATTAAGACACTTCCTGCTCTAAAACTTTTTACATTGAACAGTGTGTATACAAATATGGCTTATTTCTCCATACAGGTTCCCAGGCGTGCCACAAGGCATCCAGGAGGAGAACGGCATCCAGTACAGATTTGAAGTCTATGAGAGCATCAACCAATGAAGTGAAATGAGTACAACAACTGGCCAGCCTTCTGATTGGGCATCATTATGTAAATGGCAGTAGACTACAATGTAAATAGCTTTGAGTGCGTATGAAGTGATTTGTACAGTATGAGGATGTCACAATATTTTTTTCCTCAGTTGCAATAAACATTGATTTTCAGATATCTGTGAGAACCAGTAATCCCTTAAAATACCCTTACATTTGCATGAATAGGGGGTTATTCATGCAACATCACCTTAAAACGAGTAAAGGGAGTTATTAATGGAGTAGATCCCATCAAAACAAACAAAAGTTAATTTTTTTTAAATTATTTTTTCAGGCATTTTATGCTTTATTTGATAGAGACAGGAAGGTGCAGCAAATGACCGCAGGCCGGATTTGAACCCGGCTCGCTGCGGGAAGGACTGAGCTTCGTGGTACGCGCTCTACTCAGTGAGCCACCAGGGCGCCCCATTGAACTTAATTTTTGACTCATTACTTTAATGTGAAATTCAGGGAGACAGGAACTTTCAATTAGTAACTCAATAACCCTGTAAATCTGCACAAAAGGCATGAAAAATCCCTTAAATACTAATGTCTCTGTGAATAAATCCCTTAAAAACCCATAAGACTAACCATACATTTTTAAAGTTGTATTATTTTTATTGGATAATTAATGTTTATATAATTGAGAAATTAAGGACATTTCAGGGATAAAATTAAGGGGTTTGGTTTCATAGTGTGTTGATACTTTTAAGATCTCTAGATTTATTTCATCATTTTCCTGCAAAAAAAAAAATCAAAGTATTCAGTGTTTCCCCCAGAATTAACTACAGCAGATATTTCACGCTTTTCCTAAGTATGGTTGTTTTTATTAGTGTGAATATAACTGATAATTTTGATTCTTAATACCATGAACTGCTGACGTCGGTGGTTTCCCTGCTATGCTTATTCTTGTGTTGACACACACAAACTTTACTTCTAATTACCACTAGGAGGTTTCACAGTTGGCAGACCATACCTAGAGAAAATCAGAGTACTTAAACTTTCTACTTGCCAATTAACTCATGCTAGTTAAAGTAACAAATCTGATACCACAATATACTCAAGTTTAAGGCAATGGATAATCGGAGATCGGACGTAGGCAGCTCCCATTGTAGTGTAACTGTTATTGTGTTGAAAGGACGTCTTGTAATTGCTTTCTGGATTCTACTGTTGGAGATTGCGTATTCGCTATGTGCATATTGGACACACTCACCCATTTTCAAGCCAGCCCATAATTCCCCATCAGCCTATCCTCTTAATTGACCTGAAGATGAGCCTCAATGCTGCACACATGAGTACAATTCATTCACCTGCTCATGTTGATGACTCATTTAAGACCATTACAGAGACGAGAGCCTCGTATATCTGATGAGGAATTAGATAAACTATGATCACCCTACATAAGCACCTGTTGCTGTGGAGAGTTGAGAGGGGCATTAAAGCTTCAAATGGATCAGACACAATAGATGTATTATTATATAGACCCAGTATGGTATATATAAAAAAAAAAGAAAAATAACATGGCCATGGCTTAACAGTGAAAAACACTTGTCTACTCTCTTCCAGGATTCTTAAAGGAAAAATCCACCCTGAAACACTAACACTAATAAAAAAGAAACAGCTGTTGGTGATGTACCTTGCATTCCTAGGTCCATGTTTGGTGGTGTATTAGCTGCCATTTTGCACCAATGTTCAACAATCATACAGGGAGAAATCCATTGTAGAAGAGGCAGAGACCAATTTCTCCACCAACAGTAGCCTCAATAGACCAGAATGCAATGCAGCCACAAGTCGTATTTTGAGTAAATGGACGTGACTTACTTTTCTCGACTGGATAAAGTCTCGCTCTTGCCTGGGTCCAGACCTTTGAATCCGCCCACTCCACCCAGTTGACTGCTTCTGGTCTGGCATTGTGACATGAAACAGCGGTTTCTCTGTCGAAAAATGATCGGTCCGGGGCACCCCGGTGGCTCACCGAGTAGAACGCGTACCACATAAGATTCAGTCCTTCCGGCAGCGAGCCGGGTTTGAATCCGGCCCGCGGTCATTTGCTGCATGTCTTCCCCTCTCGCTCCCTTACCTTCCTGTCTCTCTCTCTTACACTGTCACTGTCAAATAAAGCATAAAATGCAAAAAATAAATCTTTCAAAAAGAAAAACGATCGGTCCAATGAGCAGCGGAGGGGGACCAACAATTAGCCAATCAGCACCACGGGCAGGACTAATGCAGATTCGTTGGTCTCTAGTGATTGGTTAGGGAAAATCGAATCCCCCTCCCCCATGGAAATCGGTTCAAGTGGAGGCAGTGTCAGACTGAAGATGGAAATGGAGTGGAACGAGTTGACAATTCTGTCAGATATCAGGCAAGTCTCTCTCTCCTATCGCTATTGCTACTGCTCTTTCCACCTATACGAACTTCATGCAACACGTTCACACCCCTTCTCTCAAAATTGTCAAAAGGCATTCTGGGAAACAGGATATCACTAAATGAAGTAGAAGTAGACGGGTTGAAGGAAAGTGGGTACAGCAAAAAATGTATTACAACATCACACAAAGTAACTTAATTCCTTGGCAGCACTGACAATTCGAAAGTTAGAAAGGAGGTTTCTCCTTGTCTTTTCCTGTCATGGGCATCTGATGAATATGGTAATGCCTCTATGAAGTGAGTAAAGCGCTATCTTGTACAGTCTTCAGCAGAATAAATTTGTCTGCAACCTTGAACAGACCGGTGACGCTGGCAGCGGTATCGTCACCACACAGATCAACAGTCTGAATATATGAGGGTGAAAAGAGTTTACCTGCGCACATCCTTTACCAAGAAGACCACTGTTGGGCACTGTGGCTGTTGACAATAGGATGGGCTGTCATTGGCTGCGTGCTTCCTGCTACTCAGCCGCCATAGGCCAGCCTTTCATCTGGTGTGTCCTCTATAAACACCTTCGTCTTTCCTCCATCCCTTCATCAGTCACTCGTCTCCGTACTGATGTAATTCCCCTCATTTCCTTATTGGTTCCTTCTGCATTTGTAAACTGAAAGTAAATTATCAGCTGTGGGATTACAAGAGGGAATGTGCAAGTTGAAGATTTTTCGATTTAGAATGACAGTACAAGTTAAGGTAAGTTTGGGCATACACAAACAAAATTGAATGTTTTGTGAACCATACAGATCGGTATTTCTACAATTTATGTTATTGCATTGTTACTGACAATTTCTGAAAAAATCTCACTGTATTTGTACAGTGAGAGTGTAGGTAAAAGAATGTTTTTGAACATTGACAGTGGTAATATTAATTTTTTTCTAAAAAGCATACACATTATTTGTCCTCAGCATACTGCAGTGTATATCCCACTTTAATGTCTTGGTTGTATTTATGTCATGAAATGAGGATATTTCACTGTGTCCTGTTCAGTGGACAATTCTGTGATGTCTGTGAGAGACAGCAACATGAAAACATAAATATAGATGAGTGACAGGGTTGCCTTTTCATGATCTCATAGTCTCTTAAGAGGGCATCGTTTGGAAGGCATGTTATTTACAATGACTGCCCTATCTAAATGTAAGTTTTGCTAGTAAAACTAATTTTAACACCTAGCGTGTTCAATGTGTTACTACTGGAAAATGAGGAACAGCAGAAGAGCGAGATTTTGATTAAACTGGCCCTATTTTTGTCTGAATAGGAACAGATAGGGTTAATGTGTGTCAGGTGAATTTCCATTGTGAATGCTCTGGAGACGGCAGTGTATTGTTTAGACAGGGTATTGTGCATCTTATATAAATGAAATGTGCTTCTTTGATGAACTGATGAACAAAGTGTGAGGAGAGCATAATTCAATACTGTCTATGAGTAAGATGTGCCTAGCTTTGTTGTGTTTGGCCTTGTATCCTTCCACATCTATGTCTGCTCTTAACACCCACAAAGACATGTATACCTACTAACCACCAATATTTGTACAGGGAATAATGTGTGTAAATCTGTTAATTTGGGCAGCAGTTAAGGCAGGGATTTTTGATTACCTAGATAACACAGATAACTCAGGAGCAAGGAATAAAAAAAAAAGTCTGGCCTTTACATGCAGAGTGCTAAAATGTTATGGAATGACATTTTCTCTCTTGCCACTCAGGCCTATCATTAGCTATTCTCTCTGTACTGGCACAGGTTGAAGGCCAGGCCCAACCCCTCAAAGCACCAATGGGGGTTTGAATGTCACCCTGCAGAAAAGGCAGCTGCTAACTGAGGTTAAAACCTCCTACTCTTGGTGCACACATAGCTGCCCTCCCAAATGAACCATCATTGCATTGTACAGACACATAACTGGATGTTATATCATACCATGTGCACCTCAAATTGTGGAAGCGGAAGAGGCAGGTTGAGGGAAAGTTGTTACACCAGAAAAGTAAATGACAACACAACAAACCACAAAATAACTACTAGAGTGCACTGAACATCACAGATTGATGATATCCAACAGTGTAAGAGGATCCATGGATGGAAATGACCTTTACCAGCAAACAAGAGACAGGACTCAAGTACAAATTTGGAAATGAAATACAAGGCTGTGCAATTATTCTAATAATCCACTTACTGCTATAATTTGTTCTCTGTTGGTCTTACAGCTGTATCGGCACTCCTTCAACTGGCTACTGAACACTAGCTAGCAGACATTTAACCTGTTAAAATAAGTAATCAGTCATATTGACACACAGTCTTGGATGATAGAAAGACAAGGCCACACACAAAATAGACTTCAGAACTGAATACAGGCAGTCTAGGAGAGGACAATAAAGACGTAATGTTCCTAAATCTGATGCCAGATGGAGGAAGGAGTAGGAATAAGAAAGTACACCCTCTTTGGATTCTATGGTTTTACGTCTTAGAACATAAATCATCTAGTCCTCACCAAGTCCTAAGAGTAGATTAATCTAACCACATGTGACTGCAGTTCCTCAAATGGCCACTTGAGGCTGGCTCCAAAAGCGAGTCAATCCCCATAGACCCCCATGTTAAAACGCCCAACTTTACAGCAGAAATAAACATGTTTACAGCCTGGTACAAAAAACGGTTTTGGTCTCTATAGCTAATTTCCCCATTCATGACAACTGTACAGGGGGTGAATTTTTATATAACTCACCTGTTTAAATATTATTAAGGCTTTAAGTTATGCATAATTAAGGGCATGGCCACTTTGAGTGACAGGTGGCTAGCCGCTAGGTGGCTAGCTGCTAGCTGCTAGCTGTCTGCTAGGCGTCACCTCTTCCCCAGCTCCACACTCTCGTCCAAATTTGGTCACTTCTGACTCCAAAAAAACCAAGATGGCGATGGTCAAAATGCCAAACTCGAGGCTTCAAAACGGGAGTCAAACCATAGTGGGTGATGTCACGGTGGCTGCGTCCATATTTTGTATACAGTCTATGCTCATAACACACACAAATTTTACTTTTTTACTTTTACTGTCATTATGTAATCAGCCAAGAGGCTGGTGTGTTCACTCTTGTCCATTGACATGGCCGCCGAGAAGAAGTGGGCTACACTATGCAGCCGATACATGTCCATTCAGCTTCTGGTCAGAACAGGGCTTAAACACTGACTGTTGTAATCCTAGGTTTTACTCACACCACTATTATCTTCCGGATCCAAAATCTTATCAAATTGGGGTCCGTGGTCTTATGTGTGTCTATTTGGGATTCTGTGACATGAAAATGTTTGACAGCCCTTGCTTTAAAGCAACCACTGCTGTGCACCTGAAGGACCACATCTGAGAACTTACTGTACTTCTTCTTATACTGTCTTGCAGGTGTTGACAACAGTGCAGTTTTGGACAAATTACTGACGAACCTTATATAAAGACACTGCACGTGATTTAGAAACAGCCAAGATCCTTACTATGGATGAGTCAACGGAGGTGCGAACAGATGGAAATTCTCTGCTGAAAGCCGTCTATCTGAGTCGTCTGCGTCTGACCCGGCTGCTCCTGGAGGGAGGGGCCTATATTAATGAGAGTAATGAACATGGCGAGACGCCCCTAATGGTGGCCTGCAAGACACACCATGCAGACACACAGAGTGTACCCAAACACAAGATGGTTCGGTAAATCCTATCAAAATGTATTAACACTATTGATAATTAAAAGCATGCGTTTTTGTTGAAGATTATTAGCTTCCATTTCAGGAGTTTGCTGGTTTGATAAATGTGATCTCTACCCCCAAAAGGTATCTTCTGGAAAGCGGTGCTGATCCAAACATCCAAGACAAGACAGGGAAGACTGCTTTGATGCATGCATGCCTTGAACAGGCTGGAGCTGAAATTCTGTCGCTCCTGCTGAGCAGAGGTGCTGATCCAACTTTGGAGGATCACGCAGGCTTGTCGGCACTGGTTTATGCAGTCAACTCGGGCAACAAGGATGTCCTCAGAATTCTGCTGGATGCTTGTAAGGCAAAGGGCAAGGAGGTTATCATCATCACCACCAACAAACTGCCATCTGGCCATCAGATGACCAAGCAGTACCTCAATGTCCCCCCGCCTCCTGATCTGGAGGAGCGTCTGCATTACACCCCAAAATCTTGTTGCATGTCTCCATATGAGATCCAGCTACGCACTCCTCCACAAGGGTCTTCGGCAAGTGCTTCTCCCCTACCTGGTAGCCCTCTTCTTGGCCTGAGGGATCCCCAGTGTTTAGGCTCGGGGCCTGGTCTAGCCCCATCTCAACCAGGTTCTCCAACCCAACATCCTAGTCCATTACGAGTTCCTGGTGTGGATAAGCGACTTAATCTCCAGAGGCTACACTCAGAGCTGTGGCCAAAGAGTCCTTCTTCCCTGCTGCTGCAGCAGAGTAAGGCCTCCTCACTTACAGAGGAGCTGGTGGACATCACCCCTGAGGAGGAGCTGTCCTTCAGGGTCAGTGGCCTTGCTTTCCATGGAAGACCTCCAGCTGTTTCTCGCCACCACAGCATTGATGTCAAAGATGCAACTGGGCTTATGAAAGCCCTAGAGCACATGTCTGGTAGTGAGAGTAGGGGGGGAAGTGGAAGGAGAAGCCTTGGTAGAAAGATGTCATATGACAGTGCTGCAAGTTCACAACATTCTGCGTCACACCCAAACTTGCATCAAGATGGAATTTTACCCTTTCCCCAAGAGTCCAATCCTGTGGATAAAGATTCCTCTGATTGTCTGCCACAAATGAGCGTCTCCAGTCTGCAAAATGTGGTCCGCCGGCGGAACATTGGCATTGACCACTACAGTTCTGACTCCCAGCTGCCACAGTTCGGCAGCTGCCATCCAGATGATAGCTCCAAGAATGGTGGTGGAGCTGGACGGGGACCAGAAAAGCGCAAGCTAGTCAACAGCAGGTCGTCCACCCTGTCTGGCTCCAGGGAGTCTCTGGAGAGCATTGTCCAGAGACGAGGTGCTGCTGGGCTGGAGCGTAGAGGCTCAGGGGCCCTTCTTCTGGATCACATCTCCCACACTCGACCTGGATACCTGCCCCCTCTGAACCCCCATGCTCCTATACCAGATATTGGGGTCAGCCCTGCATCTTCCTGCCCCTTGAGTGGAAGCAGCAAGACACTGAATGGAGTTCTTCCAGGGTCAAAGCCTATTCTACCCTGCGCCCCTCCTTTCCCAAGGGATCTGAAAGCCAAGAAAACGTTATTGAGACGCCACTCAATGCAAATTGAGCAGATAAAACAGCTGGTCAACTTTGAGGAAACTTTTGGACACTAGAAGATAATATTGCACATATCAGAAGGAATTGCATGTGCTACTACCAGTGTCAAACGTTGCTGCTCTATACCTATGGTACCATTGCTGATGTCAGTTAATGTTCCAGCATGTTACAATACTGCAGTACTATCTGCGCTTTAAAGACCAAATACGCTGAAAGAGTTCTGGGCCTGCTCCTGATGCGATCAGACTGCTAGAGATAGACTACCTTCCAAACAGCCAGAGGGACCTACCGTATTTCCTCTAATATTGGGCCTTTATTTACCTCAACTGCAGAGGGTACCAGGCCTTTATTGGAAGCAGGCTTATATTAGAGACAGGCCTTTATTTCTAATTCCCTCTGTTTGATAATATTTGCTCTTATTTTAGTACGAAACCTCCTTGTTTTCTTATCTGCTTCTGTTGAGGTTCGTTAGGTAGCCATTTTCTGTTACTGCAATGCATTACGATAATTAGAGTAATCGACGACATGCTCCAGAGACTTCCGCTAGCCATGCTCTCCCCTTGTCAGCTAACAGCAGTTCACGCTTCTGTTTTTTCCCCAGTAGGCTACCTGATTCTTTTCGGGTCAAAGTCAAAGTGCCTTGCATCTTGTAGCTTTCTCCTGAATTTTCCTCTGCATAATGCAAAACTCTCTTTGAATTTGACATCAAATTTCCATCTGATGGGTTCCATCTTCCCTCTCTGTGCTGTGGCATGGGTGTTGTGGAAAATTCAGTCACTGACACTTGTACGGGGCGCATATGGTACTTCAAATCTAGCTGCTTCCATCTTGTGGCACTTGTACGTTACTACAAACTACAGGTACATCTCTCTACTAATTCCAGGAATCTCTGTCTGTCTGTCTGTGTCCTTCGCATATCTCGCAAACCGTTCGTCCAATCGACTTCACACTTGGCGGGTGTGTTGCTGGGGATCCAAGGAAGTGCAGTGTCGGAATTGGTGCAATTTGGACAGGCGACACATTTAATATTAATAAACTTTGACTAAACAAGCGAACAGCGAGCCGCTCAGCTCTGTGTCAGAGTGCAGGGGCTGTTTGCTGTAAACACCTTCACATCACAGCAGGGGGGCTTCAGAGCTCTGACTGGCTGAGCGGAACAAAGGCATGCGCCCCGCTCAGTTAAACTGCCCGAGAGTGAAGCTCAGTTTAGTGTCACTGGTGAAGTTTCTGTCTGGATTTAAACCAGATACAGGCCAAGCAGCCCGTTCAGAACAGGCACGCTTCGAACGGGCTGAGTGAGTGAGTCTGTCTGTCTGTCTGTCTGTCTGTCCTTGGCATATCTCGAGAACTATTTGTCCGATCTACTTCACACTTGGCGTTTGTATTAATAAATATTAATATATATAATATATAATATTAATACACTTTGAATAAACAAGCGACCAGCGCTGTGCAGCAGCGGGGCGAACGGGCACTGCACTAGTCATACTATAATTCCAGGAATCTCTGTGTGTCTGTCTGTGTGTCTGTCTGTGTGTCCTTCGCATATCTCGAGAACCGTTCGTCCCATCGAATTCACACTTGGCGGGGGTCAACTTTGTTCAGTTTACCA
>OMOV01113445.1:0-16008 GCA_900312565.1 Beryx splendens | reverse complement strand
AGCTCCAATTCAGCTTTCCCAGCTAATTCATCAAGGTCACCTCAGATGAATTAGCTGGGAAAGCTGAATTGGAGCTCTTCTACAGTTAAATCCCCTGCTCAGTGACGCTGCTGTATGGACACTGATACAGCAGTATCCATGTAGCGACCACTTCCACTGCGTTCCCTGTTAACACAGCCAGTACAGATCCCAACTGACAGCAGTACACAAAATAACAGCTTTGATATTGAAAGGCGCTGAAAAGGTAGCGCAGGGACAAAATGTCTAACAGCTTCCAACTTGCCAACTTGTACTTGGTACACGTGCCAAAATCTTATTTAGGGAAATTGAAATCCAAGAGCAAATGTATAACTCAAGCCTGAGAGGTTTGTTGTCTTGTAGAAAATAACTCCTTCCCTCTTATATGGTACTCCGTCATAACTTACAAATTACTATCATCCACTCACACAGCCAGCTTTGATGAGAAATGATAATTAAGTTCACTTTCTCTGGGTGGAAGTATTCCCATGAGTTTGATTTTATCGAGCCAAAGGATGACAAGAACATCAAGCATCAACACTGTTTGGTCTCCTGATAATTCCCAGGAGAGGAAACTGACTTATCCTCATTATTAAATATTAGAAATATGAGTAATATATTACTTTATTTTAGTAACAAGCCCAACACTGGCTATATAGGGCAGAAGCAACACTAAAGTCCTTAGCTTCATAGGTTCTCATTGGAAACTGGAACCAGATTTGCAGAAAACAACTGAGATATTAGCACTAAGAATGAGAGCCTCCAGTGAGCAGAAAGTAAAACCTTGAGCTGTATGCACATTGTCCAAGCCAGTCTGAATCCAATAAGGAGAGAAGAGACTTAAAGCTTTAGAATCTAAAAAGTCTTCGTTCCGACGCCAAGGTCTTCATCACGGCAAGAAGTGATTATACTGTGCTGAAAGGTTACTGAAGCCACTTCACCATACACAGAATCTCATATTCATTAAACTTAATGGGAAACTGAAGCCCAAACCAGAGTTATATCACAATCACAAGTACTGATGCTATGTTTCTTTCTTCTAATGGTGTAAAACAAACTCTGGACAGGAGACAGTAAGTATATGGATTCAATTGCATTAGCTGGTGCGAGCAGCGTACAGTATGACATATGGGGCAGATATTGGTCGAATATCAGACAATCAGCGTTGTCTGCCTCTGATATGATGGGTATGATGTAGTTTGACATATTTACTGTAGAATTAGTCAATGTTACACTAGTTGTGTATGGGAAGCCCTTAACCTGAATTTATTCAACATTTTGATCGTATTCCACACAAGTTTGCATATTATTATTGCTATTATCCTGGGTTTCAGTGGAGAGTTTTAGTGTCCCATGATGGTCTAAATGCTGTTTCAGAGGCTTTTCCACCCTGACAAAGTTCTTGTGGAAACATTTAATACGTAATTTAAAAAAATAAAAATAAAATTTGGCATGAAAATTGTCAAATCAGCACAAAATATCAGCTTCAATCCAAAAACATCATGATCGGTAGGCTGTCAAATACCCATATCAATTGAACCCTAACTGAAAATCAAGGCTGTTAGAGTCATAAGAAATATAACAGGAACGTGAATGGACTGATTATCTCAATCTCCAGCAGAGACAAAGGGACCAATAAAAACACTTCTAGGTGCGTATGCCTGCTGTAGTGTATACAGTAGAATGCACCAGACAGAACAGACATCTGAATCATCATCCTGGATCTCAGTGGAGAGTTTTAGTGTCCCATGCTGGTCTAAATGCTGTTTCAGAGGCTTTTCCACCCTGACTAGAATAATATTCTGGGGGAATATTATGGCATGAAAATTCGCATTCAAAAATATTGACTATCAGCACAAAATATTGGCTTTGGCAGCTTCAATACAAAAATATTTGTATCAACCTTGAAACACCCATATTGGTGGAACCCTAGTATACAACATGGCAGTGTGTAGTCAGTGGCTGAAAGTATGTTGGTCCTGTGTACCATGAAGAGGAGGGTAATGGGACATATGAGGAGATAATGGGAGAATGATGGTGACAATTACAAGCTGTGACCTGCGTGTTCTTGTTTCCACCTGTATATCAGAGTCTTGTCGCCTCTCCAGTCCCAAATGGTTTCACAGTTAACGCCGAGTAATAACTGCTGATAGGAGATACAAGCCTTCTGTGTCTCAGAGATAGAACAAAAAAATCACATCAAAAAACCAGTCACAGAAAGACTGGAGAGGAGAGGGGAGGAGAGGAGAGGAGAGGAAAGGAAAGGAAAGGAGGATACAAGGGGAGAGGAAAGGGGACGGGGGAATAGCGAGGAGATGAAAACAAGACAGAGAGGGAGCGAGAGAGAGGGGGGCAGAGAGGAGAGCAGTGGGTTAGAGAGGGAATACACAGGGAAATGGAGAGAGATGAGAGTGGACATGAATAGAGAGGCAGCGAGGGAGAGAGAGAAAGAGAGAGAGAGAGAAAGCGATAGTGTCCCTTGATGAGTCCTTATCTGTTCGGGAGCCCAGATTTTCAGCCTGATAACTGGCACACTCCCAGTAATCACAGCTGAGCATGGTCCCTTCACTCCACCGCTCTCCAATCTTCACCTCTGCCTTCACGCCACACCGACTCCAAAGGGCCCCACGAAATCTCAACACCCCGCCATGAAACCTCAAGGCATATTTGTATGTAAAAGCGTGTGCTTGTCTTTCCCTATTGGAAACAAAGGGGAGGGAACGACAGTCGCTACAGTACGTTGTGCACCGCAAACGAGCGACCCACAGGCAAGAGCGAAAGAACACACACGTCACCGCCCAAACGCTTATCGACCAGGGAATGACAGGCCGCATAATTGTGCCTGTCAAACACGTCATGTACTTCCGATTTACATGACAGCGAGGGTTGCGGCAGGAGGGGGGGGATACTTCAACAATGTGCCTTTTTACATGATGAAAGGTTGGCATCCCACCACCATCACTGTCGCATTGTTCCTTGATGTAGAAACAGTGACGCTTCTGTTTATTTTCTCACTGTTCTCACACACCGGGACGGTGGGGTGGGGGGTGGGTCAAAAAGACACCGGGAGGGTCGCAAAGTGGAAAAACCAATTAATGCCAACGGTTTTCCCCACTCACACCGACAGCCGTGAACGCACGTGCACACGTTTTTTTTTTATGCAGCAGGATGGTGTGTCGGATGTATCATTCACACCTCCGCTCGGTACTCACATTGTCTGTTCTGAGCTTCTTGGCGGGGCAGCCTCCATCCACGGGATGTAGCATGTAATACAGTCGCACTTTATTGGCATGTTTCCGACTCTGGAAGAGAGAAAAAGGGAAAGGGAAAGAGGATTATTTGTAAAGCTACATCGAAGGGGGAATCTGTCAAATCCTTGTTTTGATTTTGGGGCCACCTTTGGTGCTCAGCGCTCATTGCTGTGGTGTTTCTGCACTGCTCTTCCCAGAGATCACCTGTCAATCAAACAGTGTGTCCAGTACTGTGACGTCTTTTTCCTTGGAGTTTCTGTTGATGCAGCTTGAGTTTCTCTTTTCTTTGTCTGCTCAGCCATGGTGGCTATCACTGCTCATGCTAATTACCCAGTTCTTCTTCTGTTTATTCCAAACAAGCAAACAAATGTAAAAGCTTTCATGAACTGGTTATAGGTTGGAACACTTGTGTTACATCAACTGGTGTTAGAGAGCAAAACAGACATCTATCTTTGTGAAAATGATGTAGATTATTAGTTTAAAAAACTCATGAAAGAAAGTGAATCTCGTGAGCATCCATTATAACGAAATTGTTATAGATTTCTGCTTGACTTCTTGACTAAATCACAAAAAAACTCAAGAAACTCAAATAATCTGTAGTTGAGGGTAAGGAATCATCACAGCTACGTCTGCACCTGTGACCTTAAAGTGATGAGAGTGAGTTTATTGTTACAAGCTAGCAGTCTAGCGAGGCGCGCTGCGGCATGGACGGCCGCCCGGCGTATTGTGTCCTGTCAGGCAGAAGGACAGCCACCGGCTTCCCTTCACCAGGACATGCCAGATCATGAACTCATCCTGCCTGGTCGGAAGGGGAGAGCGGGGGGCCGCAGGAATCTATTTGTCTTGCCTGTCTGGTTCTCTGGCAGGGGGATACTGCAACCTGAACTCAATCTCTTCTTTGAGGAAAGAAACGATCACGCCCGAGAAGCTCGGTGGTTACCGAGTCGATCGTTCGGTGCATCCTTCACATTTCACTTTGGTTACGAAATGTGTTTTCTTTGGATTGTCTCCTATTTAAAGTAATCATCTGTGGCATTTTCATCAAAATAAATGTTTTCCACTGTCTATTGCCGATGGATTTAACACAATAGTGATTCAACATATCTAGTTCATTAAAGCATTTTCTGCTCTAAATACCAAGTGTCTTTCACAGGATGTGATGCATTTTGTGTTTCTAGCAGCAGAAATACTAGTTTCTTTGGAGTAAGTAGAAGAAGAACTGGGTAGCATGAGCAGCAATAGCCACCGTAGCTGAGCAGACAAAGAAAAGAGAAACTCAAACTGCATCAACTGAAAATCCAAGGAGCAAGACGTCACAGCACTGGACACACTGTTTGATTGACAGGTGATCTCTGGGAAGAGCAGTGCAGGAACACCACAGCAATGAGCACTGAGCAAAAAAACACAGATCTCGCAGAATAATGCTTTAAACAATGAGGTCTCCTTATGCAGCATCTGTTAAGAATTAATTATTAAACCTTGCTGTTTTACACTCTGTTGACAGTGGAGACAACCAAACCTATAAATGTCAACACAGCTTACATCATGACAGGTTAAAGAAATCTGAAATAGATGGTTAGATTTGGTTTACCAACTTAAAACTCATCAGATTGGAAGTAAGTGTGCACCCTGCTGGTGTGATTTAGCCACTTACCCTGCCTCTGTCACTATACTCCCCTCAACGTGTCCCACCATGCCTTTGGGTTTTGTTCAGTGGCACCCAATGAAAACTACAAAGTAAACTAGAACACTAGTATCTACCCAGTGGCAAGAGATAACCTTAAAGGGACACATACAGCACGCTAGTATCACTGTTTCCAGCTAGAAATCCATATACATCTGGCCAGGCTACAGTGAGGGGCACCCTGCTCAAAATCGTGTTATTTTTGTAGAAAACAACATTATGGCCGGTTGATCTCACAATTTATTCATTTCTCCTGTGAAATTTTGATGGAAGTATGCATAGGTGCTATTCCCTTCCCCAACTTATATTGTACCATTGCTAAACCTGGTAAACTTGCATGCATCTTTCAAACCTGCAAGGCAAGGGGAGAACTATGAAGGTGAATCCGACTACAGACTACGTCTGTGGACACGTAGGATATATTAAACTTTCATCTGTGTGCTAAAGGCGGCGTGTGTGATTCATCCTCTTCTATCCCCACCACTCACTTGCTCGTTCTCCCTTCTCCAAGTCTGCAAATCGTTCTGACACTGACAACAAACACACAAAGTCAGAGAGCAAAGATTGGACATGTGGTGACATTGCTCCCACAGGTTTGAGAAGTTGTAATCGCTGGGTTGTGGTGGGATTTAAAAAAATGAGGAGCAGCACTTTTGCACACCTGTAGGTCGACAGGTGCGTGGGAGAAGACTAAAAGCCAACTGTGATAGAGACAAAAAACTCCCGCACACTGTACTCTGCACTTGCGGTAGAAAAATATAAATTTATTAAGAGCAACGTTTCGAACAAGTTCTTGTAAAATAACCTGGTTATTTTACAAGAACAAGTTCTTGTAAAATACCCTGATGAAGGTCTGTGTACCGAAACGTTGCTCTTAATAAATTTATATTTTTCTACCGCAAGTGCAGAGTACAGTGTGCGGAAGTTTTTTGTCTCTATCACAGTTGGGATTTAAAAAAATGCATTGAACTGCAAAATCATGTGCAAAAAATGTGAAACATGTTTGCAACATTTCAAAACCAATTTTAAGAGTTAACTTCATAGACACCAGGCACAACTCAACAGACAGTGACTCTTAAGATGCCCAGTGAAGCCAGATTACATTTCCAAGTTAGTGCCTCTTCACCACAAAATAGCCTAGTAGTGATTTCAAAAAGACACAAAGGTCCCAGTAAGTTACATCAAATCTGACGGTAAAATCTGTCAGACTACAATCATATTTCATCACTGCTTATTCTTTACTGCACCTCCTCAAATCCAATGCAATTTGCCACCATTGAGAATTTGTGTAGCACCGTCACCACCATGATATGCCCTCCCACGGCTCAACTCCCAAACATCCACCACATATTTCCATGCCTCTCCATGCCTCATGAACTGAACACTGATTTACATTTCATTGAGTCTTGAAGCAAAATATTGATAAGAAACTCTGAGGAACAGATGAAACCAGAGGCAAACACTGTGCAAGTAGAGCAGTGAGAAGACGCATCCACTTGTGAGATACCAGCTAATGGGGGATACACTCAACTGATGAGAGCCTATGGGTAAATATATCTCTGCATGCTATAGATTTGCAGCTGTGCAGGCTGAAGCGCCACAGGCCAGAGAGCATCCGCCTGTTTCTCCTTGGCCAGTATGGCTGAAAGACCGTTTGCAATGGTGACCGCCAACTGGGAATGTAAATAAACTAGATTGGAACAGAGAGTCTCTGGGACGTGTTTGTATGGGAAGGGAGCTAAGTGCACGCTTGACATAATCAGGGCTGAAGAAAAATCCATATTGCATTACCGCTACATCAGTGAGCGGATCAAAGCGTCTGTGGGCTCGGACTTTCCCCTCCCTGGGGCCAGGATGGGCATCACCCGAGCCCAGAGACTCACTGTGGTGCCAGAGGACAAATACTCCTAGCCATCCCATCAGTCATGCCACTGCCAACTCACCAGACACCAACTGTACTGAGACCATGTGGGTAAAGCATGGTAGCAGAGACTGTATTACATATAGAGACAGTGCACTCGATCAGTTTTGAATGGGAAAGTCCATAATGCTAAAGATGGCGGCTCCAACAACGTAAGACGTTGTGGCCAGGACACCTTTGTGTACATATCTTAAAGAATCCACCAATCATACTTTCAGGTTATTCACGACAGCTCACGCAGGTTGGGGACAAAATCAACCGTCTCTGCATCAACCAACTGTTGACAGGTGATACAATGACAAGATGTACGTCTAAAATGTTGTCATCTTACTGTTTCGTGAAGCAGTGGGTGGCACATGCGTACAAGCATCGGTAAGTGGAAAAAAGACCTTCTTCTGTAACAACAGTGTCCTTTGAGGCAAATTTTAACACTCCATATTGTTAACAATTCAGTGGTTTTCGTAATGCAAATGAGTGTATGCATGTCAGAACTAGAGGACTCCCCATTCAAAGAGATAGGAGTCTTGTGTTGTTAGTCACAAACTTACTGCCATTATGAACTTGCTTACGAACTTACTGGGGCATTACGAAGATGCCGCCTGAGTGAACCAACTTTACTTGAAGGGACGTTGCATGGTAGAGCTGGTTAATAGTAAAAGGCAAATCTTATCTCAAACTTGGAATCCCCCTCCCAGCTGGAAAAATGTGGGTGGGGAAAGTGGTTGATGAACACTCTTCTTTCCCTATAAAATTACCATCGATGTGCCTTAAGCAAGGCACTTCACCCCCCATTGCTCCAGTTCAGCTCCCAGTGGGTGACAGTAGAAGACTTGGTTATACTGGGCAGCTCCCTGGTGTGACTGTGTGTAACAGTATGAATGTGAAGCAGGGCGCAGCTGTTCAGTCGACTTATCCCTGGGTAAGTAAAAGTCTAAATTTACAGTATTCCACCAAAGGATTGCATAAAACCAATTAGGAGTCTGCCAGTCTTTTCTCTTCAGTGAATCAAAGCAATGGAGTAGTCTAGATTCTTCAATGAATCAAAGCAATGGAAATAGTCTTGCCTGACCTGGCCTTTGCAGGACCAGCCCAGTGCCCTTCATTAGTACCATCTCTAGTCATCACAGCACACTAACCGCCTCATGCTGAGGCCTGTTATGCAACTCTAAGTCTGATGTACCTCAGTTCCTCCCTAGCGATAATTGAAGCCCTTTACGCAAGCACAACCTTAGATGTTTTCTGACTCGGACTAGACCAGTGGCTCTGGGATGGCAGCCCCTGTGAGTCCTCTAATTATGGAAAGCCAGACTAAAAGTGGTTGTGACAGAGGTCAGGTAAACTCCAAGACACTCCGGACCAGGGCTGAGCTGTCTTCTTACTTAGCTGTCCCTGGACAGTTGAGGCGAGGGGGAGGGAGGCTTGTTACTGTGCTTACCAGCAGGCCCAGGGCCCTCACTGCTGTTGTACCCCCTCCAGCCTATAACAAAGCTTTTCGCTGCACGGAACCCTGGGAAAAGCACCACAGTCCGCACTCAGACGGGCATTATCTCATGAATCATCACTCGTTTACATCAAAACAGCAGGCTCACGCGAGGTTCTGCAAGGGGATTACAGAATGTTTATTCAGAAAGACCTCTGAAGATTTGAGGCTTCCAGTGGAGAACGAAGAAAGTAACTAAGTTCTGGCAAACTTTGATAAACAAAGCAGCAAGGCAGAAGGGGAAAGAGGTTCAAAGTGACCTGTTGCCTAACATCATCAGCCTATAGCACATTCACCTGGCAAGCTGCATCTATAGCCAACTGATTTCCATTAACTGGCTGCTTCCAAACATACAGTACCTGTGATGAGACAACAAATGTCGACTGAGCACTGAAAACAGACTGAAGGTTAACTCTAGGAAGCCCAAGTCATCAGTTGTTAGCGGTTTTAAATTTCAGAACTGAAATATCTCAACATCCAAAATGTGTGATGCTATCCCTCCATTGCTTTTCTTGGACGCACTTTCTGTACAAACCAGTGTTTTTATATTTTCAAAAGCATGCTAGGAAATACTAGCTACAAGCAGGGATGTAGTGGGTAAACCCACCTAAAATCTGCTTACCCAATTTTGTAGACTGATATAAATCTTCATGACATAAATTCATAGTATACAATCGTAAGTGGTATCAAACTAATGTAAGTTATACAAAGATACCGTCTTTTAAGGGGGAATAAGCCTACATTAATTATTTTCTGAAAGTATAATTGACTTTTGTTGATATATAGTTTACCCTCAGTTTTACTTACCACTACATCAGTGTTTAGGACTGGAAAAATCCATACCCCAATTGAAATGACAAAATCATTTTGAAATATTTTGATCATCAAATGTGTCCTTTCTATTTCAGAATACACCTCTAGTTGTGATTGCACAGGCTTAAAGCTGCACTAGGCAATATTTGTCCATTTTTGGGTTAACTATTCCTGTGAGATTAAAGGGGATGCAACCCTAAATTCACTTTTTTCAGCTGTTAATCAATGCTTCAGGGCAATTTCTTGATGAAACACACAATCATTCCTGGATGAATCAAGTCACCACCCCTAACTCCTACTAGCCCATTTAACTCATGACCTGATGATGATGATGATGATTTTAGCAAGAATTAGCACTATTGTGAGAACAGCCAAATTGCAATATCTGCATCCAAGTCCAAAGGTCCTCCTTGTATTGCCAATATGAATCATAATAGCAATAAGCCTTCCAGTATTGTTACACTGTAAATGAACAAGAAGACAATTCTATTGTAAGGACATTCTGACTATAATTTATGTAGAGCATGTAGTGTTAACCCAAATTCTTCATACAGTCACATCCCCCCTTCATATGGTATTCATTATAATCTCTCAGTACACAAGCACACAAACAGTTAAGAAATTATGTCATGAAATAGAATCAAGGTGAAAGCTGTGACCCCCCCACTAGTGATTATTGATTTCACCTCTTAAATCCACTCCTGACATGAAAGGGGAGATGCAGGTGAGAGGAGGAAACAAGTCCAAGTGGGATTTTTAAGCCTTGAGACAAATGAGAAATGGATTTTGTAAATTAAGCTGAAGCACAATATTAACAAAGTGCCCCTATGTTTTGTAGTGTGGTTACTCAATGTCCTCACAATGCAATTATCAATAAGTGTCCCTTTAGACCGGAGAGAGGTGTTTTATATGGGATTTATGTGACGCCGTGCAGCTCTAGCTGTCAACTGAATGGATGGCCGGTGAGCATGTCGTCAACCCGCATTAGTGATGCACCGATGCTGCTTTCTCACTGCCAATAGCAAGTGCTGATCCAATCCATTACTATTACAGAACAAAACAGACACAGGCCATTAGTTTGGCTGCAATATTTAATCAATGTTTCTCCTTTAATCTAACATCATCCTATATTTGAAAGCCATGCATCAACTCTGTTTCCAATACCACACAAAAAACAAACAAAAGTCCATCTTAACCAGTTATTTAACTGCACTGAATTATAGTTATTTTCTTGAAACAATCTACACTGGAAACAAGTGAACTTCTCTCACACCGTTTACACATGCAGTTTTTTGTCACTTGTTTAAAAGTGCACTAGGCAACATTTCTATGTAAAAATACACCCATCTTAGCATATCTCACAAAGTGGAGCTGCAACAGAGAAGGTCGCTCCACTTTGTGCCCCATCCCCACTGTGATGCTGTAGATTCATCCTATTTGCCAGAGTGAAATCCAGACTGTCTCCTAAACAGCAGTGAGCAGCACTCCGTCCAGAGAAAGCTGGACTCACCAACGTTAGAGCTTTTCCTCTCTCATCTCTTTGGTATCTTTGGTATAAAGCATCATAGAGCGGCCAGGTTGGTAAACCTGTGTGCAGTTCACTGACCTCACATTACAGGATTTCTGGGTATTGAAGTTGCCTAGTGCAGCTTTAAGAAAAATAAGATTTGAAGAAATTACACTAGAGTGAATGACTTTTTATGTTGGGCATTTTTCACAGTGCAGGATCAGTACACAAGCCTGCTTACAATAAATGAGAAACAGTGGAAGACTAATGGAAGTGACTGGGTATGCGAGTATCTATGCTGTGCTCCATTTGGAGTAGTCCTCTCCATCAGCATAACCTGCAGCCTTCCTACCATTAGCATTCGGAGAGGCTTTATTTATTGGCAGAACACCTCTCATTTCATATAATTTCCCTTGTCATCTTGCATTCGTCATGTTAATACCTGCCAGCCTATCCACTGATGGAAGTAAACCCGGCTTCAGCTGGCTCAGATCAACGCAGGCAATTGTAATCAGAGCATAAATCAAAGCAGGAATTCAATTTGTTTTTGGGAGAGGAACCAACTCAATGCTTCACTGTTGACAGTCTGATGTGAATAACACCAGTCATGCCACCTCATTGCTTTTACAGCAGTTTGTCTCGACGTGGAAAACCTCAGACGATGACTAGATGGATTCACAGGAGGAGAGTTTTTTCCTTTTTTTGTCTTTTTAGTTCAAGCCTGTCCAGACTAAGGCGGCAGCACTGGGAGCTGATCGGGCTTTTCGTCTCTGAGCCAAAACCACTTGGCAGCAGCCAGAGGATTGTTGAGCATAGAGATCAGTAGACAATGCAGGGAGCGAACCCTGAGACAGTTGACATAATACTGTCACGAAACTAGGCCAGGCAGTCAATTCTCAAACTCCCACTAAAAACAATCTGAGCGCACGGTATCTACCATGAACAAAACCCGCCGAGATCAAAGAGAACAGGCCCGTCGGCTTTAGGCGACATCCCATATTAGAAGGAAGGAATGTAACTATTCTCACTGGCTTCGGGAGGAATGACATCACGCCGGCTGTTTCACATCCGTATATTAGGAACATCACCTGCAATGCAACAGAAACGAGCACAATCCATGCATAACGCTGTGAAATGACAACAAATAGATACGTTACACATGCTTAATCTGAGCAGTACAGGTCAGTGGCGGCGATCCTGAAATACATTTCTTTTCAAATCCAGTGACCATGCGATGAAAGCTGGAGTGAAGCTTAATAAAACGGCGATAGCCTTGGATATTTCGAGGGAAAAAAGCGGTGCCGTGACAACGTGCCGCGGGAAATAGATGTAAAAAGCAAATATATTATGATTCCGCAGGCGATTTGGCACCGTGTCTCCTCACTAGGCCCAGGGACTTTTCACTCCACTGATTTTTCCCTTCATGACAGCTCCTAATATCATATCTCATTCCTATTCCCTATAGCTTCAGATGCCTTTGTTCTTCCCATCAGCGGATTTCAGCATGTTTAAGAAAGTGATTTCTGACTAGAGTTGGACTGATGAAAACGAAGAGTGAGACTTGCAAGACAAACCGGAGCTTTCTTCTTATACTCTACTGTATGAGACAAAAACCTCCAACATGACTTGATTAATGCCCATAAATATGTTAAAGACTACAATTTGCTCTCTAAATGCCTCTGTTTTTATGGATTGCACCCAATTTCATGCAGAAAAAGATCCCACCATGCACCAAAGCGATGATACCGTGCCACCAAAGGCGAGATTCAGAATGTTCTTGTTGTTTTGAATTTGTGCTTCGTAGCACGGGAAGCACATGGGCGGGATCGGTTCATCGCATAGATACTGAAATTAAAAAACCTGCCAGAGCCCTGGGATTACGTGCTGAGTCATGCTGAAATTGTGAAAGAATTCAATCTGAGCGCGAGCGGGATCTGCATCTCACGCTACTTCGATTCGACGCACCTCATCAGCTAATCGCTTCCCCTGTCAGAACGATTCGAAGGTCGTTTCTAACTTGTTTAATCTTCATTCGAGAGCCGCGATGACTGGTTCGCATATCTCTCTGTTCGCCAATGGTGTTTTT
Organism: Beryx splendens; assembly: GCA_900312565.1. NCBI lineage: Eukaryota > Metazoa > Chordata > Actinopteri > Beryciformes > Berycidae > Beryx > Beryx splendens. The sequence goes on along the minus strand of OMOV01113445.1, from coordinate 3,248 downwards.
AAAGGGCGGACTAACAATTGATCTTTCAGGACTATGTCTATTAATAACCCCTCCTACACTGTTGCCCACTGAGACAGGCTCCTAATTAAACTGTATAAATGCTGCTGTGTTCGGATGAACTAAATGAAAAGGGGTAAGCATCTCAGCGGTGTAGTTTCTGCTTACACAAGAAGCCATGGGCCACTTTTCTCGATGCCGACATGTTTTGGTGGCATTGCAGTTACCTACTGCTTGTCTGTTAGTAGAACACAGACAACAGAGAGGTCACGTTTATCAGTTTCCATTTCAATTTTATGAGAGGGACTAATAACTTTTCTGTTTGTCTTTTACATTCCACGCTTATCACACTAAAGCCCTTTTGCAAAAGCACTTCTCAACCTCTTCAATTACCAACAACGGGCACTGTTGATGATTCAGAGTCTCATTTCAGTGCTGTAGATTATTTTTCGTCAGCGGTAGAAACGGCTAATTTTTCCATCCCATTAATTCCTAAGCCTATGAAAAGACAGCGGATGATGGATGGGTGGGGCGAGTGCATCGCTCTCACGCACGCAGACCGGAGTGTCTATAAACTCTCAGGCTGGGAGTGCGAAGGCCTGACCTGGTGCAACTATTAGAAGACATCATTGGGCTAATGACGCGTAAGAAGTAATTAAGAGAGGATCATGAAAATTTGTTTCTTTCTTTATCTGACAAACATTAAATTCATGACAGACTGCAACTGGGACCAACTAGGCTGCACAGAAACTGCTGCCACTGCAAATTCGCCCTTGGGCAAGTGTCAGTCTCTTTCCTGCAAGTGTGCGTTTTATTGAAATCACATTTTATATCACTGTATCATATACATACACTGCTTGTGTATTTGCTTAATCAAATAAATGAGCTGCCCTGAAGGTTTACTGAGTGCTAATGCACACTGATATTGTGGGGGCAAAACCACATCGCTGCAATTTGGATGTTTTTCTTTTTCTCCCATGTAAAAGAAGCATGAATCTAACACTGGCCCGTGTGACCTGATAAAAACCCATTCTGGAATTTGAAAGGAACATCAATGAGAAAATCAGCTTTCTTTTCTTCATTCCTGAAATATATTTTGCAGATACACTGCAGATACATGCTATCTGCCAACACTGATATACTCTGCACAAGGCACCCAGTGCTGTACTGAGCTACTGTGATTCCCTAATCCTCTCCCTCAAAAATCAATATTGGTAAAGGTCAAACAGAGCAGGCATGGGAAATGCAGATTAGCTTATCAATAACCGCCACGCTCTTCTCCACCCATGAGCTGTGGTTTGATGGGGAGCAGTTGAAATGCTGTGACTGGAACACGTAAAGGCTTGGGGCTTAAAAAATGTTAAGGTGAAGACCTTTTCAGGGCGGAATAAATAAAAGACCCACGCAAGTGTTAATAAAGCTTCTACAAATATGAGTAGCTGACTGATCCAGGATCACTATTTCCCTGTGACTTAAAAGGCAAACTGGTGATATATAGGCAGTAAAGTTATGTATGGGCAATAATAATGATATAATAATAATAATGTGATGATGTGATAATGTGTTTTACACTCAGCTGAAGCGGGAAACATGTTTCTTGTACATCATACAATAAATAGGCTATCGATGGAAATATATTTGTTAAATAAATAACATGGTCCAATCTCATTGCACAACAGGTCCAATGTGGCTTTGGAGGACTCAATGTTGGACCCAGAAATGTTGTATTTACTAAGTGACAGACTGAACTTAGTTACATTTCTCAGAAGCAGAGCTGTGAATTAGCTGTGAATGTTTACTATTTGACTATTTAGTCAAATGATTATTTAGTCAAATAGTAACTGTTCACAGCTAATTCGAATTAGGGCAAACTTGTTTAGCTCAGTTTCATCAGTTAGCATGTTCAGAGAACCGGGTCAAAACTTGGTGAGCGTTATGGTCAAAAACATGATTTTCATGTCGGAAAGTAAAATATTGAAAACGGAAGTGTTTTTTGTTTTTGTCATAGAGTTTATTTATTTAATGCTGCAAACTCCTGTCATCTGTTAGACCTGTCGGGAGACTAAACATCAGCGATTGTTTCATGCACCATGTTGGCTTAGCTTTTCTGTCCTAGTTTAAATACAGGGAGAGACAGGAGGGACAAAAGGAGCACAGCCTTAACTCTGCATTTCTTTGGTGTTATGCTGCTGGATCTGCCTGGGATTAACATGAGGAAGGCAGACAGGTCTGATCAGTGAGGTGAGGTGATGAGAGCCTGCAGGCGGTCTGGCATCAGACAGTCTTATAACCTTAACCCGGTAAACGCAGGTCCCCGTTAATATATCAGCTGTCCCTGAAAAATGACAGCGGATATATAGATTAGGTACATATTCTGAAAAGAAGGGAGTGTAGAGCATGGTGTAGACTACACATACAAGCAAAACATGACAAAGAAATTGATATTTTGAAACATTTGTTTGTGTGGGGCATTAAACGGAGGATAAAATATTGTAATATTGTACGGTAAGATGCAAGGTTGAATTTTATATATTTGTAACAGATAACATAATAAATTGTATTAAATAATCTCAACATTTGTTTGGATGATCAATTGGTGAACTAATGATAAGTATATGCCATAAAAATGTATTAGTTAACTGTTTTGTGGTCTGTTTTGACCGGTGCTATATTCATCCCCCGCCTGTGCTACTTTCGTCCCGACAGCGAGGGGCAAAAGTAGCACTGAGCAGATTCTCTTTTCGGTCTGATGATGTTTGATGTATTGATCTGTGGGACGAAATTATTATTATTATTATTTTTTATTTGTTGTATTTGTCGAATTTCCCCCCTTTTTTCACCCAATTTGGTCATCCAATTGTTCCCCTGCCTAAGCGGTCCCAGTCGCTGCCCCGCCCCCTCTGCTGATCTGGGGAGGGAGAGACTCAGGCACATGCCTCCTCCGAAACATGTGGAGTCGCCAGCTGCTTCTTCTCACCCGACAGCCAGGAGTTTCACTGGGAGGACGTAGCGCGTGCGGAGGAACACGCTATTCCTCCCACTTCCCCTCCCCTCCGAACAGGCGCCCCGACCGACCAGAGGAGGCGCTAGTGCAGCGACCAGGACACAAACCCCTATCCGGCTTCCCACCTGCAGACACGGCCAATTGTGTCTGTAGCGACGCCCGACCAATCCGGCGGTAACACCGGGGCGCGAACCTGCAAACCCCCATGTTGGAGGCGAGGGAATAGACCGCTACACCACCCGGGCGC
>OMOV01113284.1:6663-21250 GCA_900312565.1 Beryx splendens | reverse complement strand
GCCACTGGTATGAGACGAGGCCATCAGGAGGAGGTGTCTTGCTAGGAGGTTTATGGATGTGTACATGTGCATGCTGTATATCTCCATGTATGTATATACTGTATGTATCTGTGTATGTACCTGTCTGTCTATCCGTTTATGTCTCTATGTATGTATGTATGTATGTATGTATGTATGTATGTATGTATGTATGTATGTATGTATGTATGTATGTATGTATGTATGTGTCTATCAGTTTATGTCTCTGTGTTTGTATCTTTGTATGTGTGCACATACCTAATAATTGGGCTGCACACACTTCTGCCAGAAGTTTTTCAAGCTTCATCATCAAGATGTCTTGTCTGGAATTTCAATGAATCAACACCAGAAACCCCCCCAAAAATAAAAAAAAAGCAGCATCTTTAAAAAGTGAAATGATTGTCTAGATTATGAATTCCTGGAGCATAAGTCCAGAATATTGACCACCTTATCATAGCACTAATACAAATATACTGCAGACTCAAGTGCCACAGCTCCCAACAATAGACCTGGGAGTAGTATTGATCTGACGGCATTGTGGAGTTCACCTATCATCTTGTCCAAATGAGTGATGAAGCTGTTTGCTTGTCTCTTTGGTCTCACCTGACAAGCATCTAAACACATTTCTACTAGACAAATCCTGATCCCGGGGTTACATGTTTAGTTATATTTCCTAATCTATGTGTCACGCTGAGCATAACATGGATATTTTAGTGAGTATAAGCATTATATTATGACATTATTAGTCTTAGATAAGGTTGCCAATACAAGATATATGAGGGTAAAGTGCAGATGCTGCCTTCATACTGGGGAATTTGTCATTGAGCTGTTTGCATTATACGAATCAAAAGACTTTCAATGTGCAGATTTTAAGAGCAGCAGGGGGGACGCAAAACCGACCCAGTCAGAAACCAGCTGTTAAGAGCCAATATGGTAATTGTAGTCATAAAATAAATCCTCAGAACTCATATTTTGGAAGAGGCAGGAAGCAGACTTTATCCTTTCCATGCGGTAGCTACTAATCTTCAGCGGTTCATTCCTCGGGAACACCTTGGAAAATGATGATGAGACAGAGTCACACAGATGGAGAGCAACAGGAAGAACATTTCTGTCAATGGCTTATATTATGAAATTCTCCATCTTAGGAAAAGCAGAACTAATTACATTGTGGCAAACACACAGAAGGTTAATCTGTGTGTGTGTGTGTGTGCACAGTAGATGTGAAAGGCCTGTCAGGCAGCCGCATTCTGAAGCCCCGTTTGCTCCTACAGCATTTCCACGCAGCCTCTGCTAATATTGAAATATTAAATTCAGTGATACCGCCAAAGGCAAAATTAAGAGAGTGCTAAAGGGCACGTTGGTACCTTGTAGTAAATTGCTCTTGATGTGATGCTACTGGCAAAAAAAATCAACCGGCAGTGCAGGCTGACTGAGAGACCACAGAGGGGCAGCAGAATTACATGGCAGCGCTCGTCTGTCCTTAGTTTCCCAAACACACGTCACTGCTAAGACCCTATTAATCCTACTGACTTATGACTGAACTAAAAGGAGGCGGGTGCTGAGCTGTTTCTGCCAACAAGTGTCTCCCTTTATCGTAACTGAGTGTATGTTTGAGTGAAAAAGTGGAATGAAATACCCTGTTGAGTCTAATGAACAGGCAAAGCGTTGGTAGCTGTAATTTATCAGTGTGAATAAAGTCACATAAGAGTCCCGGCCTGCGCCCGTCCTGCGTCCTGCTATGGGATGCCAGCAAACACTAAACAGTATGGAGAGGAGGAGAGAAGTGAGTGGTCTCTTGATGTCTTCACTGTTAAACTGTTCAACGTAATTATGCATGTGATATGTGAAATGTTGAAAGTGATTTGAATTTCAAATGACCGTCGTATTTACTGAGACAGACAACGCTGATGGGATCAAATACAATCTTTCGATCTATACCAAATGTTAGAGTACAAAAATCAAAGCAAATAAAAATACAATAAAACAATGAAAGCAAGGAATATAACAATTCATTTTATTTTATTTTATTTTCCAGACAGACACATCAATTTCTGGACCACAGTAGAGGATGGAAACCTTTCACAAACATTTTTTGTCAATATTATTATTATTATTTGAAAATACAAATATAAAATTAGACTTTCCACATTTGATATGTGAGAGACCCCCATCCATTTTTTATTTTTATGTATTTTTTTTAAGTATATTGTACAACAGGGCTTAAGCAAGCCATATGAGAAACCTGAAAGATGCTTTCAGATGTCAGTCAAGTCTGTCTGTCTCTCGCCATAAAAAGTTGGTTAACATAAAAAAAAGGGGCAAGTGTTAGGAATGGGCAGACAGCAGTGAGGAGAGCTGAGACCTGCAGGTACATGGAAGCACAGCGGAGTCTCGCACTGCGGTCCAGGCAGGCCGAAGAGCTCCCAGGCTCCCCTCTGGGTCATTTGCACTGACGGCCGTCTGGCGGTCTGCTCCAAACTCATCTTTTAGACGACCCCCAAAAACACACCAGGGATTAACTCTCGTGTTGGTGAATAGAAGCGGATAGTGGCTGCTCAGATATATGAACCTAGGTTTAGCTGTGTGAAGAATATACAGTAGAGGTCACCGTTCTAATCTTGATCAGACATATTCAAATGAGGACTGGGTATTGCAAATACATAGAATAAATATATACATATATTGGAAATATATGTATATATTTAGAAATGAACATGGGTGAGATGGCAATGGTTTGGATTTAAGGGGAAATTCACCCTAAAACATGAGAATACAATAGAGCTTATGATATTCCCATCACCTTGAACAGTTCAGTCTGGATGTGTGAACATGAACCAGTCTCTTCTATATCCTGAAACAAGAGAGCTTAGACTATAAATGGTGACGTTTCCGAGAGTCACTTTGTGGAAGGGGGAGACTAGCGGTGTGGTCAATGTGACAGAATCCAGAGGGGTCTCTCTGAGATAAGGGCACATTTTCTGGTTGAAAACCATTAGCACCACGATGAAATAAACCGATTGTGGGTATAACTGCTCAAAAACACTGGATGAGCCTTCTACGTCAGTCTGAATCTCCATGTAAATGGGAGCAGCTCCTGAATGATTTCTTAACGGCACTGCGAGTCTTGTCAGATTTACAGCTTCGGGAGATCGTTGTTCATGTTCATAAAACAGATTTAAGTCCAAGATAATTGAAATAACAGAAGTGGTTTTAGGGTGGGAGTTCCCTTTACGGATGGGATTAATTGTTTGGCCATTGCCTAGCACTTGCCTCAAGATTCAAGTTTAAATGGATACGGTAGTACACTACAAATGTCAACACCTTCCAGGTTGATTTTTTTTCTCTTTTGATTATTTTCTTAAACCAAGACCCCTCCTCCCTCCCCAATGGATAAGCTAGTCTAGTAAGATGTGTAACATTCATCAGCTGTAAACTGCTGTCAATACAAAATAAAATTACAGCAACAGAGCCATGCTACCTTAAAGTCCAAGCTACAGGATCAAAAAAGAAAAAGCAACAGAAAAAAAGGAGAATCAATTTATATATTATATAAGGGGAATGAGCCATTTGAAGTTTTTCTTTTTTCTCAATTAAAAATGAGTAAATTATAGTCCGAGAGCCTCAATGCAATGTAACAGTGAAAAGACAAAACAGTGTATTTTATACTTGTAGGCTATACTATTATTTGTTGAGTAAACGGCGATAGATGTGTGGAATCAACTACAGCCCCTAATGAGCTTCTTATATCAGTTATCAATTGTTTGAATTATCGTACATTATTCATAAAATACTAAGGGACGATGAACAGGAAGATTTCCTATCAGAATGAAACTTAATCAGCTAAAAGTACACATAAATACGAAGACGTTTTTCTACTGTGACTATTTTTTCTACTATTTTGATATTTTGCCAGTAAATTAAGTAAATGACGCATTATCTCCAAAAATATGCACTAATACTTGGAACATGTTATTATTGTTTTAAATAAATAATGTTTTGTTTTTAGATTTTTGGACAAAATATGTTGTTCTTGTACTCATCATTTGTGCTAATATAGTCATTATATTCTGTGAATAAATAACTTCATTACTATTCATTATTACTTGTCAGTAAAATTGATTTGGCTCACAGGATTTGACTTGCTAAACATGGATATTGTCTTTTGGGATAATATTTCTTTGCCTATCTTTAAATAAACCTGTTCTCCACAATGTCCTCTATAGCCTACTTGCTGGATATATTGCAATGATTTTGCTATTAGTCTGATGAACAAAGCTGCCATTATATATGTTGTCTGACATTCTATATTGGATGAGAAAAATCAATAGATGCTAATGTTGTCTATAAATGCAACAGTGTTCAATTGAAAGACCCCATGAGGTGAAGTGGAGCTTAATTAAACACTCCAAAGGGGGCAAAAAGTTCACAAATTAAGCTTACTTGAAATTTGCGCTCAAAGTATCCTGGTGTGCTGTTCGTGTGTGAACAGCAGGGATTGGTAAACTCATTCTAAGGAACTAAAGCTGCAGGTCTGAATCCTGTGGGACAGTGTTTGGGGGAAACCTCACCCTACACAGGCATCTGCATGTGAAGCACTAATATTCGGATGGGTGTAGTTTTCTATAATCTCTTATGCGCCGATTTATCTCACAGCTGAATCACAGCCTTAGAGTGCTGGTCCCACGTCAGCCCATTGATTTCGTTTGCATAACTTGATTCAGTCTTCTAATAATCAGCCTAGATGCACACCCCACCCTTCAGCTTGCAGGCCGCCTGCCAATATTACTTTCTTTTTTTTTGTAATTTGCAGAGCCACGTTCCACGGAGAGGGCTCTGATGTGTGTTTCATGGGGTCTTGGATGCTTACGGTGATGCCTGTCTACTGTCAGTGTGTGTGAACAACCTTGATAACTGATTAAAACAAAAAACTAGTTCCCAGGACCTAAGATTAAAAAGTATTCATAAAAATTTTGAGAGAAACAAAAGTCAGAGTAAGATCAAAAACAGTATTATCTAAAAATAGTTGTGCCAGAGGCATCTGGGATATTTCCAAAGTGTACAAACATTAAAAGATATTACAGGTTATTTAAACAGTACTATGATTGATATCATTACTATTGTGATCATCATTGGTATGTTAGAATCTTTTAAAAAAATATGAATTTTTCTTTTACATAAAATCTTTTTCATAATTATAGCTTGTGTCCCTCTTAAAAAATAATCAAAAATAAAAGTTTTGCATATCTAGCATTAGCATTTAAGGTAGTATGGCACACCCCTTTTAAAACATTCAAGGGTGGGGATCCAAATAATGCCTTGTGTACAATTCCATCTTACAGCAACTGTTTCTCTATTGTTCATCCATGATAGCTTTGGTTAGCTGAAACCATGTGACAGTGGCAAAACAAAACCAACAGAAAACATACAGGGAATAAATTACAAGGAACCTCTATCAAAATAACTGCAAATATCAGAATAATATGATCATTAGAGAAAGTTCTATCTTGACGTGTCCTAGATCCACTAACCACTACAAGTATTATATTACTTAGTCCTATATAACATCTACTTGTAATTACAGGAGATAGAAAAGAGCAGTAGAGGGGAAAGGGATAAATATGACGGAAAGGAGAGGTAGAGCAAGGGAGAACAACAAAGAGCATCGACCACTACACTGGTATCAAAGACAGCACTCTGTTTACAAGTTAATTGTGATTTCTTCACACACTAATGAAATACATGAATGATCAACAAAAGGTTGTAGGCTATTGGATGATGGGGAATGGAAAGAGAGAAAGCAATGGATGCACAGTACATTTTAATAGTATATTACAATTATTAATATTAACCACAAAGTATCAATAAAACTATCTGATTAAAATTGAAATCAGCAAAGAAGCATCTTTCTTTTTTCTTTTCTTTTTTTTTTATATAGTTTTGTATTTCTTATTTTCTGTTACATTTGAACATTACAAGTTTTTTTTTTCTTTACTCTTTAAATTATTACTTGATCACACCTCCATGTCATTTACCGTAAAAGTATATCCAGCATATTTCTTTACCTGGTTGTTTGAAATCAGAGAAGAAGTCATGAGACAGGAAGTGGGTCAAATGAAAGAACAGATACATGTGCAGCAGGTAAAGCATTTCAGAATACACACCGCTCATTCCATCAACATGTTTAAAACCCGCGCTGCACTCTGGAGCATATTATTAAACGTTTGTCAGTGAGTGAAGTCGTGACCCGCACATACTGTGCACGTCTGGGCGCAGCGACAGAGTGAATAATTCAGTGTCATCTATCGATTCTGTATAAATATCTTAAATGAGACATGGGTCTAACGTCTAATGAAATCCAAAGGCATTGCCTCAATACACTGCAATATATCAGGTACTATTTACCCAGCTGTTTTCTCACCTCAGAAGGTCGAAGCGTGTGTCTCGTGAGAATATGTTACCCAGAAATCCTTCATACTATCCCCAAAAGCACAGGACCGTTTTAAAAAGCCGACATATACATGTGCAAATAGGAACTGGCCTGTACTTTGCTACTCACAGTGCAATGATTACTCGCTTTACCTTTCAATATTTTCATTTATTTTGCCACTAGAATAAATTAAACCTGCCAATGACTCCACAATAGAACTCACAAGGCTGAGGTATGGTATCAAAATGTTTACTTTCCTAATTCATTCAAAAAAGAACTGATTCAGAGAACAAGCATTACATAAAGGCTCAAGCACAGAGCCCAGATATCGTGTTCCAAAACGAATAAGGAACAAGCAGGATGAAACAAACAATAACAAACAACAAACAAGTTGTGTTTCCTCTCGAGAGTATAAAAGTGTCAGGATGCACAGAGCACTTTAAAATGCCTGGTTCAAGTTCTAATCTTCACATCTAAGTACAGTGTGCTTTGGATTAAGTCGTCTTTTTTTCTCCTCGTCTTTGAAACGATATTGGTATCTTAACAGTTAAGACAAAAGATACCAAATCGAGGAGCTTTTTACTTCTTAAAACTCCGTTGACTTTATCTCGCCGTTTGTGAATTTGCTGGTATGACACTTGTAAAATTATTCAGCGTTGAGTATTTACAGAGCAAGTATGTTCTGTTTGTCTCTGGGGGGCGGTTACCGTCTTCCAGCAGGAAAGTATAATAATAATAATTGTTTACAGCTTTTTCTTCTATTCACACGCTATAACATGTTCTTTGACACACCATCACAAAAATATGCTATTCTCTCATCGAGTTGGTTATATGCAGTGACTGGAATAATATGTACAGCTACATTTCTTTTTCTCAAGTTTGAATTCACAATGTAGTTATATGAAATTTGTTATAGCATATATATTTTTTTTCTAAACAACAAAAACAACACTTATAAAAAAGGACCATAAAAATATTGGAGTCCTCTTTGTATTGCCCAAAAATAGGTAATTATGGTTAACAATGAGACATCACAAGAAATAAAACAGCTACTAAGATTTATTACTTAGATACCCTCTTCAGTTTTCATCCAAAATTAAAAATTTGTCTCCGAGTCTTCCCACTTTGAACTTTTTTGTGTGCGGAAAGACTCACTTAAGTATCCAATCACTTTTCCTTTACTACAGCTGATACAAAAATGAAGACGTGACTTGCAAATATTCTTGGCTATGACCCCCGTCGTTAAAACAAAACCAATTTACACAAATATAGTCGAAGGTAAAATAAAATGACACAAAATCGTGGTTGAACTAAGATGGCGTCCTAAAACTAATCAAAAAAGCGAACAAAGGAAGGAAACAGGAGAATGAAATCGACGTGAAACATCAAAACCAAACCAGGTTGTAAAGTTATAGGAGGTTTGGAATATAGTACAGCAGTTGTTATTTTTCTGAGATGACTAACGTTTTTCTTTTCTTCTTCATATGGTTCCGCCTGTCGTTCTTTTTGCCTGGGTGACGCTGTAGTGCTTGAAGTTGGATGGCATCACCTGCACACAAAGCCAATTAGAAACTTCGTCCTGTCTTTCCCGGACCACCAGACATACTCTGCTGGGCGATGAGAAACAAGCAAAAAACAAAACAGAACAGCAACAGAATTATTATCTGCTCAGCACCTCGCAGAAGACCTGACCATACTTACTTCTGAGACTCACTGTGACATTTAATACTAAAAAACCAGTGACCGCTAAAATGATGATCAGAATCTCTCGGATGGCTTCCGAGGCACAGCAGCTTCGAGGAGACACTTAAGCGACATGCAGAAAGGGTAGCAGTGATACCTGCGAGATCAAACCGAGGCTTCACCTAAGCAAGCACCTATAATTGCGGTAAAGAACATCCTCTCGAGTAGAGGTTTTTATCAGCTTTGTGAATAAAACAAATCAAAAAAAGCAGGAGAAATTAGCAATGAGACGGCTGATATACTCCTTAGTTACCACTTGTTAACTTAGCAGATCATTTGCATTACAGCTAGGCGAGCTGTGCATCCTCAAAGGCCTTTTTTATACAGCTGGCTGGAAGTGCACCATCACCACTACAAAAATAGCTCACAAAACACTCTACAGTACAGTTTGAATGAGGCGACCTAAGGTCAACTCGTCCTGCATGTGGAGGACAATGCCGACAAGACACGTAACAACGCAAAGATGACAAAGTAAACCCAATTCTGTGAGAGATTTGCCACACACAGGATGGACCAGTTCCATGGAGACATTTGCTATTTGGAAAAATACTTCTTACTTTGTGGCTTTTAAGAATATTAGTAAAAAAAAAAAGCTTGGGATTTTAGATTTGCCCAACTTTATGGGGAGACGAAGTGAGATGAGGGTTCTGTTCTCACACAAACACCTTAAAGGATAAAAATACACTTGGATGCTCTGTAGGTGATATTGGGTTGGCACTGGTAAAAACAAAAATGTGTTAGGCTATTTCTTTAATGGGGGTGGATTATTTCAAGATATTAATTTGGAAAAAGAAAAAGTGAAGCGGTAGTAGTGTGAGTGTGACTGAAGTCTGAGCTGATCATAAGTCACACATGCGCATGCGGAGATGTGCGTGTGTTTCAGCTACCACAGCTGATGAGGGGCTAAATTCACGTGTCCCTTTCCCCACCTTTTTCCTTTTGACTTGACCGGGGAACATCCCCACATCCGGATAATACCAACCTCTGTGAACCTTCTGTCACACTCACACGCTTACTACCCGCTCTCTCGTTTGTCGAAGGAACACTGGATCATGTGGTGAGCGCAGAAAGAGATTGATAGAAATGCACAGTAAATAAAATGCAATACCTCTGATGAGATGGCAACCGGCCACCTGCTCAATGGTATCCATTTGTAAAAGCTGTCGCAATCAACGGGCCCTAAAAGTGTACAGTTAGTGCTGGTGTCAGTATGCATTTTGGAGGGAAAAAAGTGAGTATATCATATCAACCTTACTCTGCTAGCATGAATGTGTATTTGACTTGTAGTGATTCAGTCGATCATGCTCAGCAGCCAGGAGAATATTGTTACAGACATATTACAGGTTTGAATGGAGAGCCGGTGCCTGTAATGCACAGACTGCAGCGGCATCTCTTTCCAACTGTAAATTACTAACGGCTGTGTGACGGTTATTTAATTAATTGATGTTAAAGGAACCGTGTAGGGTTAGATATAATATTGTATAAGGTAAACAGACTTCTTTAATCATTTAAGATCACATCCAATTATTCTATTTCCTATGCCAAGGTAGTACTGAGTGTTAATAACAATATATGAGGTAGATATGGCTTTGTTCAATACACACAATACTCATTCATGCTAACACGCACAACTGATTTAATCCCAATGCATGCAGAGAATATGATCATAAACCCCCCCTCAGAATGATCTCTCCTCTTATTTTCCCTGTGATCAGTGCTCAGTTATGAATGGGTTTCATTATGTAGGTCAGTTGTCAGGCTCTACCGTCTACCGCTGCGGGTGGCAGGTTTGTAGAGATCCTCAGATTGAACACAGAAGTGAAAAGACAAAACACTTTCGACAGTGGTTAGCTCTCCTCTATCATCTCCATCGACTAGTTGTGCACTAATTGCGGTGCGTAAAAGAACAATCAAATTCATTACTGCTTCTTTCACAGTAGCCGTTTTTCTCTGATTTTCTTTTTAGCAAAAATAAATAAATAAATGACAGGAGCAGAAGATGGAGTGTCACATTAGTCTGTCTGTAGTCATCCATGAGGTCGTGACATGTCGTGTTCTTGCATGTAATCAGTTAGGCTGCATCTAGGGTAAAAATTAATTCTAATGCACATTTTAGTTCTGAATCATTTCCCATTTTAATGTTGTGAATAGAGCCATCATCCCGCCGTGTGCAGAGAGTCAAGAGGACTGCTGCATCACCTCTCTGCTTTACTGCACTTTGTTTGATTCATTGGGTGCTTTTGAAAGTGGAATAGACGGGAGGGAAATTTAACATGATAACATCACAAGCATATTCTGTGAGGGAATCACGTTAACTAAACCAAAACATTCTTCACAACGGAGGCAACTTTTGGGTCAAAGTCGATCTGTTTCATAAATCTTCCCTTTTGAAATGTAAATTTGACTGAAAATGATGAAAAGCCTGATAATTAAAAGCAGAATGTATATGTTGTCTTTTCATTACTTAACAGGGATTATATTCTCTCCATCTAACTCAAAGCTAAAGTAACAGGACTGACAATAAGGGAAGTGAATAATAGCATTTCCTCCTGTAAACTCTTACGTCTGCTTTGAAAATGAGCCGACCGTGTCTTCCATAAGAAATACATAGCGCTCCCTAAATTGAGCCCAGCGTAGATTCTGGCAGATAGCCAGCGCACCTCTGACAATTAATAACAGAAGCTGTGCTCAGCAGGGAAAAAGCCAATAAAATTTATTTTTCTGTTAAGCTGTGCTTTTGTTTGGATACCGTAAGTCACTTTCACATACTTGCTAAAATTAAAATTAGCTATTTGCTCCCTCATGAGCTATTTGCTCCTTTGCTCCCTATGGCACTTCTAAACTGTCCCATGTTTCATTCAGTGGCTCATAATATTGACAGGGCAAAGCGTTTGCCATATAAGTCTTAAATTGAGATAGTTCGAGTACAAATTATTCTCCCAAAACGGTTACAATTAGTCCCACTGGTTCAACGTGGGTACTGGAAGTGATTTATCTCCCGTGTGGGGTGTTGCTTATCACCACGAAGAAACACAAAGGTCCACAACGTGTTACAAACAGCCACAAAGCACCATAAACATACAGAAATACCACAAACACATACATTACTACAACAACACTATTGCCATAATAACTTTATCATTTCTAAAACATCATTCTAAAATATGACAAACATTACAAAGAGCCACAATGAGTAACTATGACATACCATGACAAAAGTGCATAAAAATATTACAAATCACCCCTAAAATACCATAACCAACCTTAAAATATGACAAATAGCTACCACATATAACAAACAACCAAAAAATACCACCAACGCCCAGAAGAGGGCAGAGTCACACACATCCCGTCACTGTTTGGTTGTTGTAGTAGGTCAGGACTGTAACCCCTGCTCTCCGGAGCAAGAACATGAAGCGCAACGCCAGGCTCTGGAGATGTGTCTCCACAGGCCCTGTGCTGTAGTCATGCTTGTAGTGCTAATAACCAAGCTGACATGCGTCACAGTAAGCTGGTTATTCCCCTCAGCTCAACCATGCTCTTCATTCCCCTCCAGGAAACAGGTGTTATATTCACAACCTATTTTTTCACGTCAATCAGTTCAATCATGTAAATCGGTAAAATCATGCCCCAACAAGCCTGGCGGAGTGACTTTAAGAAAAACGAGCTAAGGCCTTTGCCTCGCTGGGGGCCATCGCATCCAGATGGTAAAATTTCATATCGTTATTCAGTGAGGCCCAGTTAGCTGCAGTGTAGACTAATGCACAGAAGCAGGAACAGCTGATGGAAAGCTCCTGAGGACTCTGAGCCTCTCCCATGGAGCTAAGTGGTGCTTGGTCAACAACAAGGTCCTAAAGTTGGGACCGGGCCCTGTGCTCCCATCATGGCTAAATGGCTAACCAATGTACCCAGGGTCCGAATTTCATGAATCTCCCATGTGATTACAGCGGGAGCAAGAGGGAGGATCGTTCACAGGTTGCTGCACATGGCGTAAACTGAAACAGGCCAAGCAGACATTTGCATGCGCAGACATTTGTTAGTGTGTTCGCAGACATTTGTTAGTCTGCGACGCACGCAAATCTAACTATTGCTAGCTCTACTAGCTTGGCTAGTGTTAGTCTTCTGCAGAGACATGGCAGCCAGCAGCTGACCGAACAGCAAGAGGAAATGTGCAACAACACCTGGACAAGGACACGGACAGACAAAACACGCTCGGAGGCAATGTCCTAGTGATGGAGCAAACTCAAAACCCTGGGACAGGTGCGTTTCTAAAAATAAAAGAAATTTGCTCTATGAAGGTGACACGGGGTCTGAAGCGAGGTGATTTATCCAGCAACTAAAGGGAATAAGCACTCGCCTGCCACATAAACACGTCTCAACGGTAAGATGGGGTTTACTCCGACGCACAAAATGTTTACGGGAGCTGTGGGTGTGACGGGGGAGACTTGATTGTAAGGTCTGCAAAGACACATTTCATACACTTAGATTGCACTGAATGAACTGATTGACGAGGAACTCTGTACTTTGTAGTGGTTCATGGTGCTTTGTAACTGATTGTGGTTACAATAGTTTGTGGCTGTTTATGATAAATGTAATAGTTGTCTGTATTATGTTGTGATTATTAAGCCCTGTTGTATGAAATGACAGTGTAGTAAGGGGGTATTGTACAAAGCGTCACTACCATAGGCAGTGCACATTGCCTTAAGAGTCTGCTTTTTCCATAGCAACGACGCACCAACTAGTGGGAAAGATGGCATTTTGACAGAGGAGAGGCAACTGAGGGCAAGGTGAAGTCACAGTTCACAGAACGTGTGCAATTTAGTACTCACTGTGATGCTGGGGCCAAAGCCAGAGCCAGGCTGGGGGCTAGCAGCACTGATGTAGTTGCCCACAGCTGAATCCTGGCTGCTAGGTCCATACAGGTCAGCCACAGGCCCTGGACTGTTAGCACCAGGGAAGCCTCCAGGCCTTGAGGGGTTGGTGCCTGCATGTGAAACACAGCAGAGAGCACGGGAGCTCAGAAACAACAGAGGACTCCGCACAGCACCTTACTTACTGCACACCAGCAAATCTTGTTACGACTCAAATGGGATACATTTGATTCTAAGAACACATTACTGGATTCATGCGTTTGTCTCTAAGGAACCTGCTTACGGATCACATTACAGGTAACCGCCACATGAGCTGTTGGGACAAACTGCATATAAAACGGCATATTCCATTCCCTTTCAAATCGACGGACACAATGGTGCAGGGAGTCGGGTTAAACATGAGCTGGCACAAAGAAAATCAAGGATGAATCCAGTATGATATTCTAAAGAGAGTCTACATGCTCCGTGTGTTATGCGCAGGAATAACATTCACTTTATAAAAAATCATGCACAACACAAAACAAGCACACTGCCAGAAATACTTCCACCATGCTAATAACTAGTAAGGTTGCAGTGTAAATGTTGCCATGCATAATGTGGAAGAGTAATTATAAGAAAGAAATTGGTTGTCGAGTCTTCTCCATACTTAAAAATAGGCATCAGATACTTTTTGACTGTCAAAAGAGTCACATAGTAACACTGCACTGAATAATACACTACATTGATTTTATAAACACATTTGGATTTCCCATTCCCGCATTTTACGCCCAGATATTTTACATACTCTTTAATGCGACTAAATGTGATGCAGAGTTTGCCTCATTACTTAAAGAGCAGGCTCATTCATTTCCTATACGACCTGGGGGATTTACTGATAACCAGCGGGAGCCTGCAGAAGGTATTCTCAATATAGCGTGTCTGCTGGAAACACGTTCGGCAGAGAGCGAAAGAGGGACAGAGAGAGAGAGAGAGAGAAGAGGCATAAAGGGGAAATATAATAAAAGCTTGACCCGAGCTCATCCACAGGCCCAAACTCTGCGGATGAAAAAGAAATACTGTATATGACTTAGCACCTTTGCCCCGTGAGTAAGAGCAACTCAGACTAATAAAATGTCTTTTGAAAATCCAAATGTCTACCAAAGGCCAGTAACACTGCCAATAGAGAGAAAAAACCAGTTGAGGGAGAAAAATGCAGAGTGATCTCTTAACAGCAAGGCGGTAGTTTAATCTCCTCTGCTGTCAGCTCCACATAACCCTCTGGCTCACCCTCATTCACACACAAACGGAGAAAGTCACTGTAAAAGTGCATAAAAAGTCAAAAAACGACAGCATCTTGTATATGTGAGCTCATGGACCCTAGAAAGCAGCAGAGGAAGTCCTTGCAATGCACTTAAAGTGAAATATAATCTCAGTGTTTTTTTTTTTTTTTTTTAAAAATGGGGGGGGGAGCACACACACACACCCACAACCCCCCACCCACACAACCACACCCACAAAAAAGAGTTACCACAATAACCCCGGGCGCCAC
>OMOV01113282.1:0-10063 GCA_900312565.1 Beryx splendens | reverse complement strand
CTTGCTGCCGTGCCTCTGAGTGGAGAGGGGGGGGGACAGGGGGTTGGGGGTGGGTGGGGGGCTGGGGGAGGGGGGGGGGGGGGGTCCCTCCTTTTGTGGCCTGCGCTGCTCTCCCTGGCCATCGAGAGAGGGAAGGGGTAGAGGCAGCTGTCACTTAACATGTGAATGTTTCGAGGGCGGCCCAGGGGTCTTTAGAAAACTCTTTCCCCCCCCCTCATTTTTCAACCAGCAGCAGTGGCATGGAGTTTCTGAGCAAAAGGGGAAACCTAGAGGAGGGGCTTTGTTGGATGAGAGGGGGAAGAGGGTGAGAGAGAAAGCGTGGGGAAGGTAAGGGGGCACTTTGCTGCCTAACTGCCTGGTACAGGAGCAACCTGAGCAGCGCTGCCTGGGGGAGAATGCCACCGCCTTGCCGTTATTTTGAACTGGCACAATCTGACCTCCATGTGAAAACTATTCTTGGCTGGGAACTGTGGGAGTATAACCGAGCCGTTGGAATACATTGTCTCCATCTGGGCGCACTATCCCATTGGCGGCGTTAACAAGGAAGGAATTCCTCTATCGCGGCTCCCACAACAAAGGAGAAAGGGAGAGGAGCAGAGCTGGTGGGAGGAGAAGTGAAGTGAGGGGAGGGGAGGGGTGCAGCGTGAGGGGAGAGGAGGACATTGTTTGCCTGTGGCTGTGGGCAACGGAAAAGCATGAGTTATCAGGGCATGCGTGAGTGTGTTAAGAAAGTGTGTTTGTATGTGAGCATGTGTGAATGAGTGGACTTGATCGAGTGTGTGTTGGAGGGAGTACGCGCAAGTGTGAGTGAGGAGGCTTCACTCTGGGATGTTGGAACTGGGAGGCCGTTCAAAGGATGCTCAAACAAAGCTGGATTTTTTTTTCTCTTGGCCTCTCTCCTTTTTGAATGGTGATTGAGGGCTTGTTGAATTCCTTTACTCTTGCCGTTGTGCCCAGCTCTGCTTGAGGGTAAGTACGCATCACGTAAGCTCAAACCGCCAAAACTGCCAGTAGGCCTGGATTGGCTTAAGAGAGTTTGGTTTTTGAGTTTGCTGGTCAGTGATTGAAGCATAAAGCCATGTGACAATGTATGCGTTGTGACTGAGCGATTTTCTTCGCTGGTCTTAACTAAAGCCAAAGGGACAGCGCTATGGGCAATGAGATATTCCAATAGAAACTACATCAGTGTGAATGGATCACCCTGTTGTAAGTATATTGTCTTCAGTTCAATAGGTTTTGTGCTGTGTAAGCCATGTCCCAGCACATATTGCTGAGACCTGATCAAATCTGAGACTTTTAGAAATGGATGTTATTTGGTAGAAATGAAGTAACTAAAATTGGACATGATGTAATCCTGAGAATGTGAGCAGCAGTAGGCTATATATATTTTGTGATGTCTAGTTTACAGATTACATTTATTACATTTTAGTGGTAATGGAATCATCATGTGCTGCACAATGATGTATAATTCTGACCAACATTTTAAAATACTTCAATGGGCATGGCCCTATTCAGTAACTACTCATTTTGCTAAAACCATGCTGAAGTTTGATTTTATACAATATGGTTATGTGTTGCATGTTTAGAGGAGTCTGATTGAAATGAACGTATGACCTTGTTCGATATCCACCCTAAGATGTTATGAGTCTCATGGGTGAATGCACAGCTGCCATCCTTGATTAGGGACCACTACCATGATTACTACTCCAGGATCTCCATGAATGGAGACTGACACAACAATATGGGTCTCTACTGTTGTGATTGATGATTATTGTTCAGCTGCTAATTACGAACCCGTCTATGTAATGCTTCTTGTATCCTGTAAATGGGTCAATAGAAGCAAAACATAAGCTCAGTCTTTTGTACAGCATTTTGATGTGTGAGGTGTTGCTCAAAACAGGTTGTGTTTCCATGAATATACATATGCTTACACTCTCATAATTACAGAATTAGATAAAAATTAGATCCGGAATGGAAATATTTGCTTTTCCCCAGACAAAAACTAGCATTTTTGTGTTTCATATTTCTTAACATACTACAGAGAAGCACCTATAGTATGACTGTAATCTAATTCATCAGGAAATGGACTGAGGTCATGTATCATAAATCACTGCTGAGAGCAGAGAAAGGGCTGGGCTGAATCAAGAGCCATTTCAAAACAGGTTAAGTGGTGGGATGGCTGGGTCATCTGCGATATGGGTTAAATGGAGGATTGGCTGTCTGGCTCCCTGTTTTGCTGTAGTCTAAACATACAGAGAACATGAATACCAGATATAGGTTTCAGTAATGTAAAGAGGGTTTTTCTGGTTTGTTTTGGTTGTAGAATAATGTAGGTCACGGCACTGTGGTACTCCTTGAAGTAAGGGAAGAGAACTGACTATAAAAAATTACTCAATAACCTTCTTTAAAATGTATGGTGCATTAATGTGTCTATTTGGCCCAGGCTGGTTACTGTAATTAAAAAATATATTTTGCGTTGTATTTGCATATTTGTTTTAGATGGAAGCATGTGCACTGTAATGAAACTCGTCAGCTTGTCCCCACCTACAGTGCTGTAAGATCATTGTATTAGCAACCATGTAATTTAGTAAACGACCACACATGAGGTGCAGTAACCAGACACGGCACACCCTTGGTCTTGAATTGTTAACCCATGTGGACACAGCCTCAGACACTCTCTCTGCCCTACTCAGGAGACCACTGGGCAGTGATCTGAGCTAACTGGGTAATCATTGATCTTGGGGCTGGGGCTTTGTCTGGGCACCACTCTCTGATTTGACTGTGTACTCCCTGTGGATCCCATGACTGCATCATCTGCTCTGCAGAGCCATGCCTGATGAAGGTAATTACTAGGCTAATGCACATGGAGGCATCTAATCAAACTAGGCCATTTTTAGACCCTCATTTAGTTAAAGATGGTGATGTATCTTGGTTCTAATTGGTTTCATAGATGTGAGACACACAGATGAGATTTGATAGGAATATGGGATGGAAACTGCTGACGGTAGCACAATGTGTCTGCTCGGCTGCAGACTTTCTTTGTGTCTAACCTCTGGCAAAGATTAAAGGCTTTAGTTATCCATGCAGCATAATTTTGGCTGTCTGCAGCATGAGCGTAACCTGTCACTACACTACTGTATGTCTATTGTAACTGAAAACAATGAGCAACACATACAAATGCATCACCGTAAATCTACCTTCCCCTGCTCCTTCGAGCTGGAAAAAAACCCTCTCAGTAGCTCAAGAGCCAACTTCCCAATTTCCCGTTCAATGACCCATATCACCCCCCCACAGATCTGTAGTGACCAGGCATGACCTGCGGTGA
This sequence comes from Beryx splendens, assembly GCA_900312565.1. Lineage (NCBI taxonomy): Eukaryota > Metazoa > Chordata > Actinopteri > Beryciformes > Berycidae > Beryx > Beryx splendens. The sequence goes on along the minus strand of OMOV01113282.1, from coordinate 6,738 downwards.
CCTGTGTGAGTCTGAATGGACTAATCCAGCCCAGCCTCAGAGGGAGGACCCGGCCTCAACAGGAACCCTCCCTGCGATCTCCTGATGGGCTCACCTCAGCTCCCCTAGACCAAGATAATTACACTCACCTTTAACCCTTCTGTCCAGACAATGAAGGCACTGAGCTGAGCACAGGCGGACAGCTGACACAGTTTGAAACTGTCACTGTCAGTAGTGTTTTTATAAGACTCCTATGAGTTATATGTACAGTATAATTTTTTTTTTTTTTTTTAACTTAAAACCCCTAACTGCTACTCAGTGATGAAATTGTAAATAAAAGGAGTCATAAACTATGGCCTCCAGTTTGTGATCTTTGTAAGGACCATTATTTAAAAAAATAACATATATAACTCACTTATATTTCCCCTTTAAAATCCACATTTAACTTACATCATTTGGATACTACTTACTATAATGTATACTATTTATATCCTAAAGATCTACATAAATCTCAAAATATGGCTAAAAACAAATTTGCAAATAAAAAGGTGGGTCAACTGACAATAAATGAGTTTACCCTCCATTACATGATGATGTTACTTTGTGTTAGATAATGGAGACATGAAACACAACATTTTATAACTAACAACATTGGTCTTATACTGTTCTACATGGTCTTTTCTCAACTACCACCTCACGGTCCACATGCCAGTCTGCTTTCTTATCCCCCTCCCACCGGCAGCGCAGAGAAATGAGGCGATGTCGGCAGTTTTATGGCTGTCATATTTGATCAGATCCTTAACGGGTTTCCCAGGACTGATCCAGGCTGAGTTAGAGACAGAGCTGGCTGGGTGCCACAGTTTCTGGGTGCCAGGCTCAACAGGGGGATCCTCGACAAAGCCTGTCACATAGATTTCTATACCCAGAATATTTCAGTTTGTGATCTGAGATAGAGGGGAGCATCTGTGCGTGTGGTCTTAAGCAGGACAAAGGGACAGGGAATATCCTGGCCAAGTGTAGTCTCTGTTGTAGTCCCCCCTGGCCTTGCAGTGCCAAGGAAAGGACAACATTAGTGCGGATGATTAGCAAATAAAGGACGTGGTGCTATTTAAACAAGAGATTGGTTTCATTTTTCTGCATTATCGATCTTCTGGAGCTGTAAGCTGTGGCAGCACTGAGTGAATTTAAAGTGTGAAAGTTATGCTGTTAGAAAACAAAGAACAATGCCGGTATCTATTTTGTTAATTTACACATGAAACAATTTTACACTGCATGATGACGCAGAGCCTTGTCTTATTCTAGGCAGCTGAAGGATCTTCTGCATGCATGGCCAAGGGGCCTTTCCTCACCTATTACCTCACTAGCCTCTGGGCTGAAGGATTATGGGTAACCTCATCAGCCGTCCCAGCTGCCTGGGCCAGAAGTCCAAGCATGTGAGGTCAGATGAAGACTTCCTGAAGGAGTGCTACCAACGACGAAGGGAGTGGCAGGCCCCGGAGCATCATGGGGAGGCCAAAAGGGAAGAGGCAGTCAGAGACAAAGCCGGCGAGGATGCCAACAAGGAGAGAGAGGTGGAGACGGAGGAGGCACAGGAGATAGATAAAGAGAGGGAGGAGGCAGTTCGTACTCCCATCTTGGACAAACCCCTCCGCAGCTCCCCTGCCCCTACAATCAGGAGCACCAGTACTCTGGATAACGCCTGGCACAGCACCCCTTCCCCAATAAAAACATCCCGAAATGGGACACTAACAAGGAGAACAATGCCTCCGGAGTTTGGCAGATCCCCCCTGGCGCACCCTGATAAGGGCTCAGCGGAGAGAAGGGCCAGCTTCCAGAGGAGGGACTCGAGAGAAGGAAGCCCCTGGTCCTGGAAGACCCTGGCGTCCCGCGAGGTTACAGAGGTGACGGAGGTGACGGAGACAATCGTGACGGAAATTGTGGAGGTGACAGAGTATCCGCATGGAGAAAAAGGAGGGGACCCCATAGTCACCAGAACAGTCAGGGTCCTGAATGGAGTTGCTGAGGAACTCGCTGAGGTCAAAAAATACAACACCAACTTCCAACCAAACCAGATCTCTTCTTTCTGTCCATTTCCATTCTTTCTTTGACCATCTGAGCTTAACATTGTCACCCTATTCAATTTCTTTAAAAGCAAAGTTGTTTTGTCTGTATGGCCACTTAAAAAGGTGATATTGTCAATTGGTGCAACGTGCAAACTGTTGTTTTTATTTTACAGCTCCAAAGTGATGGGCACTCTAGCTCAGACCAGGATTCCAGCCTGGATAGGTGGAGGGTATGTTTTGCCCTTTCAAGCCCTTCTTGACCGAACATTATTTGTCGTCTCCTTGTTTCTATGCAAGCTCATCATGTTCATCATCACCTGAATTTATTCCCCTGTTTCGATGCAGTTACACTGTAGCCTTTATCTTGTGTCATGTCCTTTCTCCTTACCAAGGGAACGAGATCTGCCTTGACCCTGAGGGATGAGTCTACAGACTCTGAGACGTTTCTCCAGAACCTGGAGGCGTTGCTCACTTGGGTCGGTGAGATAGAGGAACTCACAGCCAATCAGAAACCCCCATCCTCAGAGGTCAAAGTGGTGAAAGCACAGCTACAAGAACAAAAGGTGTGTTATCACCAGCACATCATCACCTCAACTCTTAGTTGTTCCAAAAAAAGCACCTTTGCAGTATTAAATGTATACAGGAGGGACACATCAGGAGGACTTACCTATAGAAAACTATGCTTAGGTCACAGAAAATGCTCAAGCGCTCCCTTTATGATATAAACTCCGCTGTATTCAGTGGTGAATAGGTGACTCTCATGGCCACAATGAGCTTCTGTATGTCTTTGTGAGCATTTCCTGAGGGTATGAAAAGAGCAGAGAAGTCTCTCACATTTCAACTGTATACAGCACTCATTGTGAGCTCCCTGGATGAGGTGAAACCTGCCTCATTCTTAACAATGTAAGCTTGACACATGAGATAGGGCTTCTTCCACACTGACACAAAGGCGAAAAGAAAAACAAAATATAAAAAAATAGAATATAATATATAAACAAGAATATAGGGCGTAGATCAATGTTAATTCTACCTGCAAGCAATGACATTTCTCTGAATTACACCTCAAATATAAGGCAAATATGAGGCAACGAGAACTGAATGTTGTCTCTGACTTACAGTAATAGAGTTAAAACTGTGACTGTGTCTCATAGGGATTACTTTTTGCTGAAATTTGAAGATTACATTAACAAGCATGGTTTTAGGTGAGTGCTTTTTGTTACCTCACAGCTCCTGCAGCGCCTCTTAGCAGACCGAAAGCGGAGTATGGAGACTATGATGCTGGAAGGCCCTCGGCTGGCAGAGGCCCACCCAGGAGAGGAGGGGGAGCAGGCAAAGGTCAAGCTGTCCACCCTCAAACAGAAGTGGGAGGCCTTACTGCTGGAGGCACAGCACAGGTCAACAGTTTGGAGTTATACATTTTATTTCATCGATTACTTTGAATGTTCATAACGAGTGGAGGTCCATGAAGTTGATTTTTAGTGTGTGTGATGGGGTTTATGAGTGCTTTTATTTGATTAAAACTGTATGAGCTTGTAAATGGTAAATTAAATGCTTGCTGTGGATGTTGTTGGCAGGCGGGCGAGTCTGGAGCTCATTCTGCCCAGGGCCCAGCTCTTCCAGGAAGGGGTAGACAGCCTGCAGCAATGGCTGATATCAGTGGAACAAGGTCTTGCAGAGCTGCGTAACGCAGAGCGAGTGATGCTGCATCTCCCTGAGGCTACAGACCGGGCCAAGGTTGGAATGCTATCATGTATGATTCAGCTGTATACGATACGCACTAAAAATGCTTTGTGCTGTATGAATACAGAATTAAAATTCTGATCCATTCTTGTCTTATGTTTCAGGCTGTTGTCGAAGAGATTAAAGTCAAAACTGCCGAGCTGGGGAAAGTACAGCAATCAGGTCATGATCTCATGGAGGCTATTTCAGGTAACATTTATTGTATAATATAAATATTACTATGTACCTTTTCCCAGATAGCACAGTATGGATATTAAGGCTGGAAGCATATGGTTTTTTGACTGCCAATAGCAGAAATTTAGAAAATGGGACACTAAAACTATTGACAACCATAATAATTATAGTATCAATAATGCATATTCATTCAGACTTACTTGTGTGGACTCTGATCAAAATGTCACACATTACACATCACCCTAATCACATCAGGTTAAGAGTTTCCCATAGACAGCCAGTATAGCATTGATCAATTCTACATTGAATATCTAATCAAACTGCATCATATCCATCATATCAAAGATGGATGACACTGACTGGCTGATATCTGACTTAATAAAAGGCCAATATCAGCCCAAAATATCTGCAAACCAATATATCAGTCTTACTCTAATGGATATTGCCAGTTTTGCTTAATAATACAAACAGATAATTTGCTCAGTATTAAGAGCCTCCAGACTAATATTTTATGGCACTGTGGACCTGTTTCAGAAGAGGAGGCCCAGCAGGTGCAGGAGAAGATGGATGCTCTGCGGATCCGTTGCTCTGTGCTGAGTCTGAGCAGTCTGGACGTGCTTCAGAGGCTGGAGCAGGCCCTGGAGGCCTCCAGCCGCTGCACCTCCAGCCAGGAAGACCTCCACCTGTGGCTGGGCCGCATAGAGAGAGAGCTGCTGGGGGCTGCTGGGGCACAGACACATGCTGGGGATGCAGTATTATGTGCTGCTGAGAGACAGAGGGTAATGTGCCTAACCATACTAATACAAACTTCTCTGTGGCCGTGACAGCAGATTGCGTTTCTAAACATACAACTTTACCATGTGAACAGAACTCAATAAGCATTGTTAATTTCTGTATTAGATTCTGTCGTTATGTTTTGAAAATGTTAGTATCTGATTTAAATGATCATGTGTATGTGTGTGTTCAGCTGGAACAGGCAGTGGTGAAAGAGATGGCTTGGTTCAGAGACACAGCGCTGAGTCTTGAAAAGCTGAAAGCCATTACTCTGGACCCAGAGCTCATATCAGAACACCTCTATGAGCAGAAGGTCAGTATGAGAAAAAAACATTTTTCCCACTTTGAATTCAAAGAGTCAATATGTGTATGATCTGTGTCATCTTTGGATTGTGAGGCATAAAGTTGAGTAATTTATTAATAATTTTGGAATAACATGAAAATGAGTTTGTTTAATTTGTGAATTAATTTTGATCTATTCCTATCTGCTGAATAGATTTTGGCTGTGGAGATTCTCCAGCACAGGTTCAACATTGAAAAGATGGTGAAGATTGCTGAAATCTTGCTGACCTACAGTGATGAAGGGGAAGCAGGTGATCTGCAGGTACACTAAACACTAGTTTCATACATATTTCATAAAGACCATTCTATTGATAATGTCAATAAATATAAATTTAAGTCGTTCAGATTTCAAACGTGTTAATTTTACTGTCATCTCTCCATGCAGACCCCATTAGAGGCCCTACAGGAGCAATGCAACACCACCTCAGCCACCAATTCCCATGTGGTCCTGCAGCTTGAGCATGCTCAGTCGCTTCTTCTCCAGTTCTCAGAGGGCCTCGCTGAGGTGTCACCATGGCTAGAAGAAACCCAAACCCTCATTGGCCAGCTTTCCCTGAGCACCATTAGCTATGAGGCCTTTCGGGAACAACAGGACCTCTTACAGGTACAGGAGACCGGTCTCCTCACATGGAGTGCCAAGTTTTGCCTTTTTTTTTAAATACGTTTTTATCCAATTCAACAATGAAGTCCTTTTATACTTCAGAGCCTACCACCATGCTGTTCCTCTGGGTACAAGATCTGTTCTGTTCAAGTACAGTTCAGTTCATTCATGTAATCTACTTCCTGACAGGGTTACTGTTTTGTCAGGTATTTAATGAAAACTGAGACAATGTGACTCTTTCAGCTTTACCATTTCAGGGATCAAACTGCATTTTTCTTTCTCACTTTGTACACCATGTGGTCTCACTAGTTCCTGCAAATTCTCAAATGGAGATACATTAGCCATTCAAGATTTTTAACCCCGCGACAGCAGAGGCTCTGTGGATGGTATTGTCTGTCGGTCGGTCGCTCTGTTCACCACTTTATGGGTCACATGGCCTGCAGGGAGTTAGACTGCAGTGGGAGACCCAAGTTTGATTCCCGGCAGAGACGCTTCCACAAAATGCAACGTTTTCAATGTTTTTATGTGTGCAAAAACTCTACTATCCACATTATTATTTATCCCTTTCTTTCCCATCTCCTTCCCCAAGGGTCTCAGGGAGTCTATAGCAGAACACAGACCTCTGATTGCACGGCTGTGTGCTCTGGCCAAACGCCTGTCAGAACTAAACCCCAGTCAGGGGGACGAGTTCTGCCGAAAGGCCAAAGACGCAGAGGAGCAGCACAGAGCCATCAGAGACCGGGTCAGAGAGGCTGCCAATCTACTTGAGGAGTCCCTGCCTCGATACACACAGGTAATAAAGCTTAGATAATGCATGAAAAAGTTATCAAGGGTTGTTTGCCAGTTACAGCCAAGTACGCAACATGAGGTGAACACAAATGAACAAATACAAACACACCTTAGGGCTTGACCTTAGCACACACAAACACACACACACACACACACACACACACACACACACACACACACACACACACACACACACACACACACACACACACACACACACACAATTTGATGTAAATAGAAGCGCCACAAAAAACAAAACACACAACCGCGCGCCAC